>JAYRBW010003342.1:0-35397 GCA_036023295.1 Invenusta paracnida | reverse complement strand
AGATTTTCACAGTTACAAAAGCACTCGTATTGTGTATAGACCACTCGCTAAAGCTCGTGAACTATACAGAATACTCAGGGTTTTGTAACTGTGAAAATAAATCTCCATACACCACACTTTAGCATCGAATAACTATTACTTGTTTTATTAAATATTTGCAACTGTATTAGAGAATTCATTTATTTAATGGATGTATTTATATAATATTTTTACTGCATGTTATAACACATTTTCATAATTCAATATAATGGATAAATATACTTTTTTATTTTGAGTGTGATATCTAGATATAAAGGCAAAAAATACTTATACTCAGTCTGTAATATCGTGTATAATAGTATCTAAGGAAATAATAATAGTGTACTATGAAATCTACAGTGAATATTTTATGACACTGTATGTGTCATGTAGATGGTCTTTTAATAAGATTTTTTTAAATATAATTTGTATAATTGATAAAACTCAAATTTGCATTCTTAGAGGCCTGTGGGCATATATCACTTAATATATATTTCAACTATACATATAAACCCTATTTTTATCTCATATTGTATATTTTGTTCAAACATTTAATAGTAGTATATTTATATTTCACATTGGTGTCAAAAAAAGAAATATTTGTATAATTTTCAGATTTATTATTTAAGTTATTAACCATACAAAAATAATTTTTATAATGTCATTAAAAGATTAATGTTAAAAACACTGATACATTTGTCTCATTAAATATATTAATCAATTGTAAAAATAAGTATATATATATATTGAATATTATATAGGTACATCTTTTTAAAATTCAGTATATTTTATAAATGCCATAAAGATGTAGCATACCCCTGTTATCAGTTTACTTTATTAATATTTTACATTTAATTTGAATTAACATGAATTTATATATATATATGATTCACTTAAGTAATACTTTTCATGAACATAGGTTGTTATATACTATATACTAACTTGATGAGTATATTTACTTCCAAGCCGATACTGCACCATAATTCAAAAATGATTGTCATTTTGTTAAACTTTATACTAGGCCATCTTCAGGTTATCTTACATTGATGGAAATATAATAGTTAAGGTAATAACATGTAAAATATTTAATTTACAAATTGAAATATTGTTAATAATGCACTGATCCAGTACTTTTCCTTTATTTATTATTTATATAATAACTGATATTGTTTTTATTTTATTTTATTGTCTGACTAATAAAAAATTGTTAAAACACAAATTAATTTATTTTTATTTTTAGACTCAAAAGAAATCATGAAATTAATTATTATAAGTTACAAATAAATATTATTTTTTATGTTAAAAATTTTAAAAATGGTTTAAAAATTATTTTACTACTCAAATTTGTTTCTTACTAAATACTTTTTATTAATTAATATTGTAAAATATCAAGTTAATAAAGTGATTATTTAAGTGATAAAGAATGCAATAAAGAATATATGTATTTACTTAAAATAAAAACAAATCAATCATTCTTTATCATTATTTCATATTTTTATTAATGAGAAATAGATAATGATACACCAGAAACTAACACATTTTCTAAAAACAGTAACATTTTAAATTTTATAAAAAGTAAGATTAAATATGTTACTAAGGCAGATAACTAAATTTTAAATGTCAACAATTTGTCCAGTTTTTGTATAATCTATGTATTCCAGATTAAATTACATGTATAATTAGTTTTTATATGATAGGTTTTTCCATAATAGTGTTAATGTATAAAATAAGTTTGAAAAAGCTTGTGTATGCTGTAAATTTATCTTTGTTAAAATTAAAAATTATTGTTTCACTAGATTCTGCCCCAGCATCTTTATTGACTTTGTTTTTATTGATAATTATTTGTGTGTATTATATTTCAGAGACTCAAGCACTCTGTTTAATGTGTTTCTTATTGTTGAAGGAGAAGGTATTGGCATCTATCTTTCTTAAGCAATATGTCTATATTTTTATTGATTTTATGTTTTCTCTTTTACATTCCTTAGATAAGAGTGCATCATATATTTATCCCACTACTGAAAACATTCCACTAGTAAATAATATTCGAGATTTTGCATTTCCCTGCAAACATAGAAGGTGAGTATAAAACTAAAACCAGTAGCATATTTTAATATTGTAAAATTATTTCATTATGTAGGTTAAAAGTAAAATATCAATTAAAATTGATAGTATCTATATGCAGTGTAACAATAAAATGACAAATTTCATGTATTTAAAATTTCAAAATTTCATTGTATTATAAATTCATTTTGGTTAAATTAAAAAAATGATCATGACTCTTTTTTAAATTAATTTATTCTATTTCAGTCAAGATGTTGAGGAATACACACTTATTTTCACAGATGGTGAATCCAATCATGATTTTGTGTTTTGTCGATATATTCCCAATGCAAATCTGTGTCTATGCTTGAGCAGGTTTGTAAACATGGTTTTCTTCTTTTGTATAATTGTTATTTATAATAAAATAAAATAATATCAATTATTTAAAGGTTGTATATTCTATACATGTTTGTGTTTTTACAATAAATTCTTTATTTGATAACATTATTGTATTAAATAAAACATTATAAAGATTGTTCCTACTCATTGTTAAACATAATACTATTAAGTTATAGTTTGCATATTACAACTTATTTTCATAGTTGCAAGCCATGGTTTGAGATTCTACACTCTATTGTGGAACAAATTTCACAGAAAAGATTATTTGAAATCTGTAAACGAAAAGAATTGGACTGTTTTCTTCAAGGTATTCTTGAATTATCTTTAATGGATTCATCTACTCGAATTTTGATACCGAAACCATTAGAGTCAACAGTAAGCATTATCTTTTTATGTTTTTATTTTATGTGTTATAAATATGGTATACAAATAGAGATGTGCGCTTTAGACAATTTATTAAAAAATCATTTAAAAAGTTAAACATTAAAATACCAACTAAACTCTAAAAAAAACTTTAAGAAAGTTACCATAAATGTGAACATTATTTCAAAAAAATTGTTTTAATATATGTAGACAATATATTCAGTTAAGCAAACTTATTAAAACTGCTCTTTTTTATAAGTTGAAATCTTCTTTCATTGATAGTATTATTTTAATTTTATTGATTTCAATAGTGATTTTTAAAATGTCGATAGTATGAACATTATTTATAAATTGGTTAATTATAATTCGATATTTTAATTAATATCTCAACTTTAGTGAATATTGTATTAAAATGAAGCATATATTATTTGAAATTAATTATATACTCCAATTTTTTTTAAATCTATTCTTACAGAAACTTAAATAACACCAAAAAGTTTAAACACCAATAAATCATTTCATATAAATTGACGAAACCTGTTTATAATTAAAAACTGAAATGTTTAAATAATATAATGAATTCATATTTCAGGAGGCATTTTTGATGTTTGAACTTCCTCAAGATTCATCACCTCATATGTACACAGTGAGTAATTTTGAAACGTTTATTCTTATCCATTTTATTTTCATTAGTTACTGTTGTGTTACATGTTGTTATTTTCAGAAGTACTTTTTAGAATTTTTTAGCGCCATGGATTGGAATATATGGATCGATATCTTCACAAGGTTGTTGTTTAAAATATCTATTTTTCTGTATTTATTTCTTAATATTTTTGTATATAATTTTTCTGTTTTTTTATTTATGCTTTCAATTACTACATTGTGTATAAATTATAGTTATTCCTGTGGATAACGGGATTCCTTTAAGTCATATAAACCAGACTTTCGATGATCAATACATTTAATCATAGGTTTACATTGTCCGCGGATATACCATGTCCTGAGTAATCCTTTAGTCCTTTAATCTGATATAATTGAATTTCAGAAAGATAGACATAATTATATAATTGAACATAATATTTTTTGTTAGAATTTTGTAAAAAGTTATGTTTATTTTGAAATATTTAGTATAAAAAAACAATGATATTTCTTGTATAGGATTAGTTCTTATGTTTCTCTAAACATTAAACTTCCCCTCTTATATCTTCAAAACAAAAAACTTTCGAGAAGCTTCTCATTGTCGTGACATTTAAGGATTTATTGTTTTCATTATTTTTTTCCTTTTTTTGTTCCAAATTTATTAAAAAATCTTTAACCGATTAAGCATTAAGTTTTTTATTTCAAAGTGAGTTATTTAGTTAGAAAATCATATTAACACAACAATCACAATATATCGGCGATGCATGTGCAGTAGGTATTAAATTATAATTGCCTGCTCAAAGTGATGAAAGTGAAAAAAAACATGTTTTTGTTTGTATATCGAATATTTCAGTCTGCTTCTAGAACGAAGAACTCTGTTCCATGCCAATCGACTCCACCGTCTCACAGCCTGCATTCTCGCTGTGACTTCTCTCATCTATCCCCTTAATTGGTGAGTGAGTCACACTTTGGGGTACGCTAGGGTGTACACTAAGGTCACTAAATGCAAACTGTGATGATAACTTTCTCAATTGGTCTCTCTCTTTTTCTCTTTATATCAACGCGTTATTTAGTGCATCACAACTAATAATACAATCATTATAATATCTTAATGTTATTTGCATGGTTGTTCTATGTTTTCGATTTCTTTTCTGTTCGATTCGTGGGAGGTTGGATATATAAACGGTCTGGCCCACTTCTTCTCTACATATCCGGTTGATAACATGTTTATCTATTCCATTATAATCGATATGTATTTCTTTGTGTGTGGTATTTGTATAATTATACATCATAAATATGAAATATGTACCTGCTTATTTTACGAGTAGACACATATCTTCGTACTGACTTAAGCATGCAGTATATAAATAACTATAAGTAGACTAACTTATATTTTTACGATTGATATATGTCATGTCTGCGCAAGCCTATTTTGGCTCAAAGTTCAAGCAATTCTTAATAATATTATAATATGTCTTTACTCTTATTTTCACTCAATAATTATATTTATAATATTAATATATATCCAGTAAGTAATAACTGTGTTTATAGATTATTTGTAAGGGCGAAATTCATTTGATTATTTTTATTCTTAATGTATTATTTAATTTTAGGGTTCACCTGTTTTATCCTATTTTATCTGAAAAGATGCTGGATTACACGGGGTGAGTTCATTAAACTTCACTTTTATCAACTTCTCCAAGATAATTTTGATAATATTTATTACATAATCTGTGTCAATTAATAATGATCTTTTTTCTTCTTCTTATTGTTTAAAAATATTACTTACATAACTTATTACATAAATGATCCATATTAATCAAAAATAAAGTATTGATACTTGGTATAATATTGGCCTTGTTTTACTTTTTTTTTAGATGTACAATGCCATTTATCGCTGGTGTTCATAGTTGTCATATGGATGTAAGTATTATTCAATAGATGTGTTTAATTATTGCATATATTAAGGTTTCCTATATGTTATATATTCATTGCAATTAAAATGAAGAATTTACTCAAATGATAAACTAAGATAATCATTAAGGTTAGGTACAATTATTCAGATTTAAAAATAAACAATAAAACAGTTGGAAATATGTTTATCTTTTATTATAATGTGTTTAATGATTAAGCATACTTTATTAGGTTATTTATTATATTTTAGTCCCAGCATTATTTAATATAATTAACAATTAATTGCCACTCGTGAACAAAAAGTTCTATCAACGTAACACGGTGCAGTATTCTTTCATAATAACAAAATTTACTGCCATTTAATGTGCTTTCTAGAACGAAGTAGATTTTAAAATAATTAGTATTATATTAATTTTTTCTAGACAAGTAATTTGATTTATTATGGAAAATTAATTTGAACATTCACCATTTATTTTAACATCCGAAGAAAAAAAAATGTTTGAAATTAAGACTTCCGGGATAAAAAGTGTAGATTTTCGAATTTAAATTTTAAGAATGCGGTTACATACTGACCCTGTGTATATTTAAAACATCTGTGTATGTTGTTGCTTCCAGTACATGATTTAATCTATTATAATTTATATCATTAGTATAATATACAGCATTATTAAGCTGTTAAACAGCACTATTACCGATTAAGTCAGAAGACGACACTTATCTAACTATTATCGCGCTAACATCAAGCTTTGTATTCCGTAACTTACAGCGTGTTCTTCCAATGCTGAGCGAGGGTACTCGTGTGGTGGATCTGGATACCGGTGCTACCTACATTACCAATGAATCAGTCCAAGAAACTCTCCCGAAACAACTGGTAATTTATTGATCTTATAAATTTTTTATGAATATTTATTCTCGAGAACAAATTCTATACTAATTTGTTTAAGAACTCCTCATAATTAGTTTGTATTTGTGATATCTGAAAATCTAATTAATTTATCTATAATGAGCTCCTTAATCAATTCTTGCAGGCTTAAATTAATATATTTATGTATTTTTAAAAGATTTTATTCACAATTTGTGGAGCTCCTATATTTAAATAGTTTTTCTTTCCATCCGGATTAACATATATATGTATAGGATTTTATACTTTAATTATATGTATATAATGATACTTTATTCATGATTATGATTTTATAATCACTTTGATGCTACTTATAGGTTTGTTTATTGTTTATGAATGCATGAAGACGAAATTATTAACTTTGATAATTGCAATGATACTATTATTTATCGGTAAATATAAGTACGACATAAACAGTTTATCTCACATTGCTCAATAAGATTAGAGTGCAGAATACATTTACTAGACACGCAGAAACTGACTAACGCTTTAACACATATGCAACATATTAAGCAGGATAAATACGGCCTACAGACACATGATAGTAGAAAAAATTTAATATTTAATAGAGCCGTCGTTATATATAGAGCATAATAACATAAGGCTACATTACAAAGATTCCCATGAGAGCGAAACTCTAGTTAAAATCCCGAGAGATGCAACCGTGTTATACCCACGGCAGTTTTAAGTGAACAAATTTTAAAAGTTTGGTGTATGAGATTATTGTTTTGTTTGACTAATAAATACTCCGCTTTGTGACAATGTTTAGAAAAGTTAGAAAACTAGTCTTCAAATCTGAATAATATTAATACGACCAATAATCCTATTTTTTTATATAATAACACACACTTAACATGATTAATTTGATAATTTATAATCATTTTTAGGAATCATAAATAAAATATATTATTATACATAGAAATGGATTATTAAGTACTTTTGGGGATAACAACTTATACTAAAAGCGAAATTGTCATAATGTAGACGCTCTGCTCCAACCGATTTAAATTTAAAAACACATTGTTATATTGTACAACACCTCATATACGTAACACATGTCTTAGATCAATTAAATTTCAAAAGAGTATCGATTCATTCCAATACGTTTACTTAACAACGCTACGGAACTTGGTATGTAGACAAACTTCAAGGAGAATTTTCAACTACAAAATATTGCCTGATTTAAGCAAATCTTATCGAGACAACCCTAAAGATTTCCGGAGATTCTGGGAGTAAAAGTTATTGTTAGATATCTGCCCGAATACTCAATATGCACACACACACATATATATAAGTATATGCTTCTCTACTCTATGGTTCCAATAATTGAGATATCGCGAGTTTTAAGAAACTTTTTCTATCTCTATTAAAGTCAAAGTTAAGAGGGGCTTTTTGCACCGGATAAAAATACCAACTGTTTCCATTGATTTAAATAAATTTTCTTTCTGCAGTAATTATTGATCCATTTCTATGATTTTAATAAATAATAATTATTATTATCCACCTTTCATATCTATGTCACATAAAAAAATTCAATTATTTATAGAATTAACTTTGTTTTAAATTATTAAAATTACTGAAATTATTATTTTTAAATCACATTAAAAACTAGATACCAATAATTATAGAATTATGGTCAGTTTAAAATCTATATATCAAATTCATAAATTTAATAAACATGGTTAATTATATTTTTTATAAGTTAATTATTAAAAAAATAACATCGTTTTGGATCATTTCTTCATTTTTAACTGATTTTCACAAATTTCTTTATTTATCCTATAATTTATGATGATCGGTGGATAATAATAACAACAATTAAGGTCTTAAGCGGTTTATTCGATAGAATTAATCGCAGCTTCGCTTCGGTTAATTATTTATCGAATGAATCGCTATAGACCTTAGTTATTTTATATAATAAAGTACAATAATCTGTAAAGTACCTGTTGTAGGATATATTAATTAAGTAAAATTAGAAACACTACATTTAATATATTTAAAGTTAATTTCATTTAATTAGCTTTACTTTTACTATTGTGAGATTTTATCACCCGCGTTCACAAAGGTAAACATCACAGACAGCGTAAAAATGTGGACATAACATTATATTTCTAATTTAATAACATTCAATTTTAAGTAAACATGTTTCAAGCTTCAATTAAAATGCTATAATGGTAATCGCACTATTTTTGGTAGAAATAATAATTATTTCAATAGTTTTAAATGGTTATTGGTTAAATGTTGTGTCTATTAAAAATACAATTTATGATTAAATTTACTCAACTTAAAAACGTTGTATTAAATTTTCTCAACAAACATTATAATGTGTCGGTTGAATTAATGTTAATCTAGGGCTAAATACAATGTAAAGACAATTTGTGGGTGTATGACAATTGTTTAATAGTATTACTATTAGTCGCAAGTGAGCAGTATTGTGAATACTACAATACAATACAAGAAGTGTTGATGCATATAATATGTGCATTACTACTGGGATATAATGTAGTTCTACTTGTACGACTATATTCTTAAAAATCACTTCACTCCGGCTTCGTCATTGCACATTATTTCGGAGAATATTTCCATTTAACTACATTATTCTATACATAATAGGTGTGTACATATATTCTCATAAACACAGCTATCATATTGATTTCACTCTAATTTATATAAAATAATATTATTTGATGGCATGTTTAAAAATATATATTTTTACGTTTTCAGAAAAACTTTTTTCGGCAGAAATGGATGTCCAATGGTATGGGTACGAATATCTCCGACGCCCAAGAGCTTTCGCGTAGAATTAAGGACACCTATTTGCAAACTATGGTCGCCATTCTAGGTAAGTTGATAGGGTCAAATATATTTTAATTAATTAAATAGTGTATTGATGCTAGAATATTTTCACATATCTTATAAGCACTGTATAAAAAAGTAATTATTAAGTGTATTATTTTTATTATTTGATCTAACTTGGAAATTTTTAGAACATCTGTCTGTTTTTTTGTCAACTTAAATTTAATTTTAACGTAACTTTATTACCTCTACTGTGCATTATTGCATGCTGTAGTTATTTTGCTTGTTTTCTCTACTACAGGTGGCTATCGAAATGCCCTTGTTATCACCAATGAGTCAGGCAACAACTCGGTCCGATTAATCAAAGAAACCTTTGTGGAATCTCGAGGATCGGATTTAACTCCCTTCCTCACACTAATTTATGAATCACAGATGGTTCGACAGGTTTGTTGCCTATTATTGGTATTGTTTTCTTTATTTTTATGTGGAGAAGTGTTTTATTTTTTTGAAAATGTTTATTGTCGGAATGAATAAATTGTATAATGTATAATGTTTACATTTTCACTTCATGCTTTTGTATATTTCAGAATTGTGAATTATAAAGTCGTAATAATGTTTACTGAAATTATTATCATTTTAATAATTTATTTTGCTTTATTAGAACATTATATTTTTTAATAAGATTAATTATTGATTTTTTTAAACATTGTTTATATTTGTGTAACCTACAAGTTAGATTGGAAATTAATTTTATTAGAACTTAATTGTTCATTTGATAAAAGAACAATATGACGATAATATAAAAAAGAACACATATAACATTTTTAACAGTAAAGGAAAAATTGTATTCAATTAATAAATATATTTCTGATCAATACAGCTAAAAACGTTTCCTCGTTTGATATTTTCTCCTTAAATATATAACCTAAATATGAAGCCTTTTATTAATCATGCTTGTAAGATGCTCAATGCCATTAAAATCTTGAGTAGACTCTATTTTTTAAATCATTGTAACTTCATCTTTAGAAATTTTCATACAAATGTGTAAATTTTATGTATTTTTCTGAACTACATGTATAATATAATATAATAGTTCTGTCGTTAAGTGTGATCCATTGTTTTAGAATATGGCCTTTCAGTTTACATTTTTTGGTTACAACCGCTTTTTTTAGCATTGAAATGCTTTAATTACACAAAATGATTTAATATATCGAAGTAATGTTCTCAAACTTATGTGCATAATTAATGGCATATCTGGGATAATTAAATTGACAGAAATATGTTAAATGAATCTGAGATGAGTTTTTTTTATCTCGTCTGTAGTTTTTTGAACAAAGGGAGACATCTCTAGAGTCTAGCAGCAAACTGAACAACGATTTCGACTTGGCTGTTCGCAATTTCAATGTCAAAGATCTCAACATATCGACTTCTAGGCACTTAAAGGACAATTTTATCATTAGCTTGACAAAAGTAAGCGGTTTAAATATTTTTGGTTTTATTTAATTATAAGGGGATTACTTGACCCATTTACTTATGTATTTTATGAAAGTTCTGATTTCAAGCTATTGTTATGTTTAAATTTATTGATTCTAAATATTTCATTGTGTTTTCTTGCGTAGTTTTAACCTAAAAAATATTTGTGTGTAATTTATTAAAGTATTTATGTGTTTAATGTATATAATAACTACTGATCTTACTGTTGTTCATTTCTGATGAAATATATACTTATATTTAGTTATAAATGGGTTTCGACTTCTAAGAAGATTACTTCCTAATTTAATTATTTATTTCAAACATGTTAAAGTTGAAGAAAATAATCAATTCGTAAATTCACGGAAAAAATTATACAAGGAATTTGTGGCACTGTATATGCATAAGTTAACATTCAATTTAATTTAGCTTTTCATTTACGTTTACAAAACTAGATAATATTTATCTTCAAGACTCTGGGGCATACTTTGTATAACGGTAACTCGAAGCAGTTAAAAAACCCAAAGTTATAAATGGTAATTTTAATATAGTAAGAACTATACGTATACTACAGCTATTTGCTTAAATTTTTATAAATTTAAATCGTGTTATTATTTGTTGATGCTACCAGGCTCAGCCAGTTGTCAAGAACGCTCTTATAACCGTAAGCTTTCATCGCGGTATAGTAGTATGTTATTCACTAACCAAATATGTTACTCGCATGCATGAAAGATCAATTGAATTAAGATGTAATGTGATAATTATGTTATCTTATAACCTTTGCCCTTTTAGCATCTTATTTATGATCTCTTGTATTTTTTACATTCAATTTATTATTGATCGATTGTTATCGACTTTTTAAACTATTTAGTTTTATGACTATATGTGCAATATATTTAAATTAGATTTTGTAATATACACAAACGTATATATATAGGTATGTATATATTTAATGCATTTAAACTAAATATGAAATTGACTTGAATAATAATTTAATGATTTTAAGTAACGTATGTATGTCACAAAAGTACATATTTTATATACCAATAAAAGACCAATAAGATTGAGTAAATTTGAGAATTTTTAATATTATGTATAATTAAATTTAGTTTATATATATTTTTTATATTACTTATCTATATTTAGTTTAAATAAAATTATTTTTTAATATACATAGTCTTATAGCTATTTATAAAAAGTTTACTCTTATACTGGGTGTCCGAAAAGTTGGTGTGTAGTGAAAATATTTTATTTCAACTTTTATTAACAAGTTTTATTCACAAACTATACTATACAAACTATTTAAAGCAATATTAATTGTTACTATAATTTTGGAAGATTCATTTCAGCAAATGTTGAAAATGTCTCCCAGAGGCCTTAAGACAGGTCCGCACACGTTGCTGCATATTATCGAACACATTGTGAAGTGTGGCAGGAGTGATCTGTTCGATTTGTTGGATAATTATAGTCCTCAACTCTTCCAGGATATGTGGATTTTGCTTAATACCCTTCAGTGCATCCTAAAGATAAAAGTCCGGAGAAGTGAGGTCTGGAGACCTAGCAGGCAATCTTATGCGATCATCAAAGAAGTCTTTCAAATACTGTAGTGATGCACCGGCGGTGTGGGCAGTTGCCCCATCTTGTTGGAACCATGCTCGTTGAATCTCACGTCCATTGAGTTGCACTATGAATGGTTCCAGAATGTAAGTGCAATAACGTTCTGCATTTATGGTTTCGTAGAAAAAAATTGAACTAATGACACGCGTACGACTTAAAGCACACCATATCCCGACCTTCTGATTGTGTAGAGGACTTTCCATATATTCATGACGGTTTTCAGTGCTCCATATACGAGTGTTCTAGCTGTTAACTTAACCAGAAAGATGAAACCATGCCTCATCTGTCAAAAATGTTACATCAAGTATCTCCTTACCTTCGTATAGAATAAAATTTTGAAACCAATTGCAGTAATCAACGCGGGACTGGTAATCGTACTCTTTCAACTGATGCACTGCAGACATCTTATATGGTAAAAGCTTTAGCTTTTTCTGCGGAATATCGTGTGTTTTACTATTGGGTAAATGTACTTGTTGAGATAACCGTCTTACAGACTTCTTTGGACTCATTCTAATATTTTCATTAATTTCAAGAACTTTGTCTACTGAGGTTTATGGCCTACCAGGTTGGAGGGCGTCAGCAACACTGCCCGTTTCCTGAAATTTAGTAATCAAATTTCGCGCAGCATTACGGTGGGGCACCTCTGCATTTGAAAATTGATCAGTGAACATTTGTTGCACGGTTTCTGTGAACTTTCCATCGTTGCGGAACACATGTTCAATTAGAAATGTCCGTTGTTCATTCGTCAATACCATAATTACTCTGCAGAACAATATATAAAACAATGTCTATATAGGCTGGTGATGATTGCTGTGATTGTGTAAATTGAATTCACCCACTGAGTTTCGCTCATTAACTGACTGACTGGTCACACATAACATTCTGCTCATTTAATACTGATCACTGCACAGCCTTATCTTTCTCTTTTTAGAATATTTAATATTTATCACTGCACAGCAACTTTTCGAACATCTCGCGTATATGAAGTTTAAAGTTTACTTTTTATGTTATGTGTCAAATACTATCAATTTAAAACTGCCACTTTGAACTTTAAAATGAATAATTAATTTATCAATCGAATTAAACTTTAAAATATCTAAATTTATTTCACAGCTGTCGTTATAGTTTTGCTATACTTTTTAGAATGATATTATACTAGTTTTTTTGTGAAAGTATAAGTGTTTCTTTAACTTAAACGAGTTTAAATTTTTGTTTTCTTATATAGCATGAATATTATTGTTTTATATGCTTATACGTTATACGTTATACTTTATACACTTTATCATGTTATATTATTTACCACTTTGCTTATATTTATTTGACAAAATGTGAAGCGTCATTAAACTGTTGCATGAATGTCTGCATTATTTATAAATTGGGTAGTACGAACCGAAGTCCTTAATTTAAATGTTTCGGCGTGTTTTATATACAATTGATCGAGATTTGATAGATAAAATAAAACGTACCCGGATCTGTGCTTCTTAAATTCGCCCCCTTATGTCGAATAAGTGTGTTTATGCTTTAGTAACTTCTAAAAATAGGGCCTATATATGTATATATAGCTTATTAAGATTGTTACTAAAATGTATGTTTTTTTAGGCATTATAATTTCTCTTTTGTTATTCAATTGTATTATAAATATATTCTCAGTTGCATAATGTGTATTGAATAATGTTACTTAATTATTATTATAATTCTATACCAGGAAACGATAGTTATATAATTTAACTGTGAAAATATTTTGATGTGTATATGTTAACGCTAAAAACAGACTAGCGATATTGCAACATATATATTTGTTCTTTTCATCAGCTTTATTATGCGTTATTTTGTGCTAATTGCAAAATATATATATTTCTGTTTTTCTATATAGTTGATATACTGGGTGATAAAAAGGGTCGGAAAGGAACATTTAATAGAAATGTTTGCATGTAATTGGCCGATTTGTTTGAAAGTTTGTTGTAAGCTAGTAAACACCTGTAAGTTTTATTTGGTTTTTCAAAATCGAAAAATTAAAAAATGTGATACGATATAAAATTAGTTATATTAAATAGTATGATAAATTAATTATTCGAAGCTTATTTAAAGCATTAACGGTTGATTGCAGCCTCATCGCATTAAAATGTTATTTTTGAATATGCGCAATTATGCATCTCATTATGTTAAAATGTTTGATTTATATATTTTTAATAGGGTATATTAAACGTACACGTGAATATCCTCAACTATTTATAATTTAGAGAAATGTGTATAGGCGTATCTACTCGTACTACATACTTGCTTTTAGCTTACTCCATGGCCGATATTGACCAAGTTTGGTCTCATTCTAATGGTAAATTAAGTACTCGAGAATGTCGTGATAGCATTAGATTTGTCAAATTGTTTAACATTAATTTATTTTTCCATGGCAAGACAATTACTACATAACGCCTTGGGTGAATATTAGGGTGACGCAATATAGCTCGAGGATGTGAGTGATCTGGTTTCTAACATCATTCGCTAAGTGAATAATAAAATAATAAAAATGAATAATAATATATATAAATAATCTAAAGCTATCATTCTAAGTCCAGTTATTACATTTAATCGGTAAACAGCTATAATAAATTTCTATTCAATTACGCATCTGTTTAACTGACATAACTATTATAAATTATTAAATAAATCAAAATTAAATCAAAATTGAACCAAAATTGAGCCATTTCAATATGCCTGGGTATAGTAGAATTCTAATCACACCATATTCAGTAAAATATTTAATTATTTGAAGTGTAATACTATCAATCTAATATTATTATTTATAAATATATAACATTTACACCAGGATTATACGTTGGAATTATAATAGATAAGGAAACCTTTAACTGTACACAACGAAAGAGAACCGAGTAATACACACCCAATATATTTCTATGGGCTAATGCCTACCACTATATAACACGAGTACAAACATGCCAACAACCGTTTCTTCACAACAATTCTTAAATATCGCATAAGAATTGCATAGAGAAATGATTCATCTCTTTGCATGTGTCTAAATATGGTGACCCAGAGATATCAAAATATAACTAAATGTTTTTATTCCCAATTTATCCCAAGAAGATTCGTCTTTACTATATAAGTTTCTTTTTTCACAAGAAGCTGCTTCTTTCCTAAAGATGTTCATTCTTTACTAAATACTCGTAAGTTGCTTAAGAAGGAAAATTAGATGCTCCAACTTACTACGAAGTTTGAAGTATACCGATGCATCCATTGTTTCTATCTACGGTTTACATAAGATCCATGTCCTTTTGACATACTCTCCTTATTCACAAAAATTCCGGTCCTCTTTCTGTGTTACTATTTCGTAGAAGACTTGCAACATTTATCCAATCACACAAACTCATCTGTCAACTTCTTGAATCTTGTTTGTCCTACGACTATTTCGTATTCAAGAATGGATTTTTTACCAAAATTTCGGTTGTGCTATGGAGTCGCCGGTGTCGCTGTTGTGGAAAATCTGGTCATGGAAGATGTCAGGGAGAGAATCATCTCAACTAACGACCACAAACGTATGTAGGCGACACCTGAGTTCTGATTTCGGAGAGAATGATCAATAGCTTCCATGTACACATTAACTTTATTAAAGACTCTCCTGGATGTGTGCATTAGGAGAGACAATAGTCAATTTGTTGCCAGAATTGTTTGAAAGTCTAACCACACTAACAAACACGTGGACTTAAATTCTCAACACCCCATGTCACACAAACTGTCGTACGAAAACATCTAAAAAATAAACCACAAATATATATTCCAGTTCATATATTATGAGACAGGAATATCGCTTCAACGATTCTGTGCTAGTGGTCAATGGACACCCTTTGCCTACATTCTCCGCCAACATCCAACTCCTCTATCCGTGTTCCAGGAACGCGCGTCAGGAGTGGTTCATCTCCCTTTGTAAAATTGGTATCTGAATGCATAAAAGGTTCATTTTAAGCTCTCGGCAAAGATGGAAAACCTTATTCCCGTAACGCGTCACTATTTACAGCATTATAGAAATACTCCTTTACGGAGAAGATTACTAACAACCTCACAGTAAATAATTTGGAATTTAAATGTTACAATACATTTAAATATAATCGATTTTATTAAGATTTACTTATCTTACAAAGAATTAATTGTATGCAAAGTTATTGAAGTTTATTATCTGATATTTTTTATCACCGGATAATATGCTATAGACCCCGGTATTATCAGTAAAGCGTTTAGTGGATCGTTGATTAGTTTTAACATTCTAACTCATATTTTTAGATAAGCCGATTTATTTTAGGATAACTTTTATATACATCTTATTTAGAACATTATTATATCATCGTTCAATATGTAATATATCTAACTATTTTGCATAAATCAGACTAATATTATTTCGTATAACTATTAAGTATTGTATTATAAGTATTAAAAGTCCCTTCTTTGACTTTAAAGATTTATATTTAAATAAACCCGCTATTGATTTCTTTTTACTGAAGTTAATGTTGTTGTACCTATGTCATACGAGAATATTTGAAGACATTTTATTTTATGAAGTCTTATGGGTTTCCAAATGACGGAGAATTAGATACACTGACTATACTACTATTTTTCTTATTTTTCACAATAGGTCACTTTACAATTTGATTGATAGATAGTATTGGTTAGCGCTTCTTAATAGATTGGATTGATTTCGCGAAAGACATCAGATATTTACTCTTTTTGTCCAATAAAATCATTTTTGTGTTTACATAGCTTCAATTTTATCGTAGTATTGTATTGTAGTTTTTTCTATAGATAAACAAGATTATCCCATCATATTTGAAATGTGTGTACGCATCTTTGCGCGTCATGAGAAATAATTGACAAACTAAAGAGAGACTGACTAAATACCTAGAAATAAAATCAGTTTTCAAATATTTCCTATCCATTTATTGTCCAATATTATAGGCTTTTTCTAACCATCATCCCCTCAATCGTTTTCCAAACGAAATATATTTTTTTATGCAGGGTTAAATTTGAGCGTATACTCTAAAGGTATCGGTGTTTTCAACTATTGTCTAGATTGTTGTTAATTCTGATTTTTGCTATTTTCGATGTATGATGTATATCACGCTTGATTTAATTTAAAGAATAGAGAGATACTTTCACTATTCATGCCTTTTAATATGCGTCACATCATGTGATTTTAATTGCTTTTATTTATAATTGGATATTACTATTTAAAGATAGCATCTTTCGTAAAAGTTATTTTTGTTTTTCTTTAAAACCATTTAATAAATATTTAATAAATGTTTTGTAGTAGATATTTTTAGAGATTATAATGAGTTTTCTAAAAAGTCTAAATATTACCTACTACATAATTGTTATTTGAATTAAGAGTAGAAGTAGGTAAACGTTAAGGGCTGCATATTTAACAAAATGAAACATTTATACTCTGAAATGGCGAGTTGTTTAATCTATTTGCTACCAGATTGAATGCGCGATTGACCCACGAATTTACATCTTTTTCAGACTTCATTTTCTACTATATGGCAATTATAATTTGAAAGTAGCTATCGTCAATCTAGAATTCATCCAATCCATTTTAATCACTATTGTAAAGGGACATACTTTATAATGTTACCTTTACAATAATATAGATACGTTTTTAATAATTATGTTTGTTTAGTTAATCGTAATTTTTTGTACTTATAGTGTGACTTTGTTTAAGTATGCAACACTCTCATCCAGTATATTCATGATTTCGTTTTAATATTTATACATGTATTATTTATTTTAATTAATTATTTATATGTGATTTCAATTAAAAAATTCATTTAAATTATAATTTTGATTGCTTTTTAATTTGACATTCTTTTTAAAAAATACATATTTAATTTTGCTTAATTGACAATCATGATGCTTTTTGTTTATTTTTTTAAATATTAGACATTTTAAAATATTTTGAAAAATTATTATTTTTTAATATTTAAGTTACATATCAATTCTGTTTCTTATTTACTAATGTACAATGCAAAATTTATTAGCTTCTGAAAACTTGACGATCTAAATAACTGTATAATTTTTACTTTTTACAATATTTATAATTGCTGTAAATAATGCAATGCATTAATTTTTGTTCGAATATTTTATTATTGTGTAATGTATTATAAAATATTTACCAGTTCAGTTCATGCACTAGCTATATATTCCATGTACTCATTATTTTTTATACATATGAATTAACTTTATATTTTTAAGGTCAAAGATATCGCCAAAAAGAGGACAAGAAGGAACCCAAAGGTATAAATAATTGAGAGTACTACAAGATTATTTTAAAATAGCCATTTATAAAATCATTGTTTGTGTGTACTATTTTAAATTATAAAAGAAGCATTGCTTAAAATTGTAATCCTTTGTTCGATTTATTTAAATCATTTAAAAATTCTTTTGATTTATATACGTACCATACAACATATATATGTATTTGCGGATATATTATAGAATTATTAGAGTTATTCGTAATATTCTTTCACTATGTATTTACTTGGTTAACTATATAAAAGACATGCTTTTAATTTTTAAAACAAAATTCATTGATATATTGTGTTTATTTTACATAAAATGATATACCAAGACAGTTATAAATATTTTAGTAAACTTTTTTCTTTGTCGAAATATATTTTGAAATTGTTTTTAATTTTTTTTCAACTTATTATTCCTGTGGTTTTTATTGTTATTTGGTTTTACGATATGAAAATAGAATTTAGAATATTATTTGTACAATAATATTTAAATTTGCCATTAAACATTTATAGTAATATATAGTGAAATATTCCGAAGCTTCACACCTTGTATAGATAGGCTTCTGTTCACATTGTAAGATAGGTGAACATTGTATACATTTTTTATATAACATGTTTGTGATATATATATTTGATATTTTTTATAATTCCTAATTAGTTTATCATATTTTCTAAACTGTAAATTTTTGGCATTTTATTATTAACTTGTTTTAAATAGGTGAGAGTTTTATTAGAAAATAATCTTAATGATTTTCTTTTATAAATCATGAAATCATGCTGGGTAATTACAAAAGAGATATTATATATCCTAGAATATTATATTCATTACTCAGATTCATCAAATATATCACTTTATTTTTCAGTATTATTGACTTCTTTGTTTCTTAACCAGGAAATGTTGACTATTAAACGTGTGTATTTGTATATTAAACGTGAGATATGTATTTGCGACATAAATGTTCCCTGTTGTTGTATACCTATATTATACAAAAATAGCATTATTGTAAATGTATATATTATACAAACCTAGTTTATTATTTGTCATTTAGAATTCTCAACTCTCGCTGAAGTCTGTTTTTGACTATGTATGTGATTTAATTTGCACGAATCATTTTACTTATATTTTCTATTAGTTTCTATTTAGTTTTTCCTTTTTGCTTTTTATATTATGTGGTAAAAATTTCATAGTTTCCAAAGAATATGTTAGTTTAATTTCTTCTTATAAATTATAAGTTACTCTGCATCAATAAAATACGGTGTATCTAATTATAAATGCTCTTACATGGAGCAAGATTTTAAGTTTACTTTTGTAACAATGATTTAAATTCTATATCTCTTTGTTTAACGTTAACATCTTATATAGTTTTATTAAAATATTCAATACGAAAAAGGGCAAATTTTATTTTTAAACTATAATTAATAATGTAATAATTACATATTAGGTTGGTTACACGAATATTTATAGAATATTAAATAAAGAGAATTTAACGAAATAAACAAACGGGCAACGATTTTTGAATACCTATTTTAGTTATTTCATTATTATTCTCACAAAAAAGTAAAAAAAGGCATTTGACTTTTCTGTTTCAGAGTAAGATATCTCGATCTGGCAGTGATCCAACTCTTGATATTGCTCATCTTGATATCCGTCATGGAGTTGAGGTACGCAAATATATTTTCTATACTTCAGGACACTTTCTTATCTTCATTCAAGAAAAGTTTCATAAAATCGATGATAAAATTAACTGTATAATTGTATTAACATCTATAATATGCTTATCTTTTTATTATTAAATGTATGCTCACTAAATGCTTTCAGACTGAACTATCTTATTTTAATACTTAACTGGCTCTCAACTTGTTTTTCATTCAGAAAAAAACATATTATTCCTTTTGTCACTATTAAATTTAATGGAACATTTGGTTTTTAATCTTATAATTATTTTAGTATATAAGAAGTGTAATTAATTATAATTATAAATACTTATTTTTACTAAGAATTACTTTAGTCATTCATAAAATATTAATGTTATTGACTTAAGTAGCTATATTGATTTCTGCTTTATTAAATTTACCTGCCCCCTCCCCCCCCCATACTACTGTATATATCTATCTCAGTTTGTTTATTTAGTTTTAATCTATCTATATTCACAGTAGTTGGTCGCATCATATTGACGTTTTTGGTATTATTGTTTACCCAATGAATACATCTAAACAATATGTGGTACTAATTGTATTTATTTCACTTTTACTGAATATACTTCAGATTGCAGAAATCCAGTTGACTTAGTTGTACTTCAAATGAAATATTTATTAAAAGCATCAAATAATTTTGGTTATCACAAATAAGATCGATACAGTCAGTCAGTATACCTACTTAACATATAAAAGTAAAGTAAATAGTTGAATACTGTTATAGATTAAAATGTGGTAGGGTATTGCACATCCATAAGACACTAACCGTTCGTTATAATTAGAAGTTATAGCTGATCTATTTGCTTTAATGCTATTGTTGAATGGCTAGTTAAAAGTTCACATAAGTCTTCATTTCAATTAATAATCGTAACTTGCGGTATTTAGTATGTAAAGGCATAAACTTTGTTACTTAATAGCGTTTAAAATTAAGGTTTAAGACTAAATATAAATACTTCATACCCCATTTTGTCACACACTGTAGATTGTTATAATTTTTGTCTAGAAATAATATTGATTATTAGTATGCTTAAATTAAAACTTTTATTTTGTTTGATAGCGTTTATTTTTATTTTGCATATATTTATAAATATTTAAATATTACTAATTATTTTTGAATAACTAGAAGCTATACAAAGTTTAATTTAAATCAGGATTAATTATAGTGACATGTATATTTTTATTGAGGATAATATTTAATTTTTTATACCGAATAAAAAATATATCTAAATTTTATTATATATGAGTATACTAAATATTTTCGTCTTTTATTGAATTTTTTTTAGCTATCTCAAAGAAAAGTATTCCTTTAAAATTTACAATTTTCTACTCAATCAACTTTGTTTATTTGTAATGGGGACGTTGGAACTAGTATTACCGTGAAATTATTTGTTCGTTTTAATAAATAAATCGTAGGATATAATATTGAAGTCGATTAAACTTAATTGTACCTAAATTAAATAAAACCATACAGCAAGTGGGAGCCCATGCATTTGATGATGATTCGTTCAATTCGTCAAATTGGAAACTTCAAGATATTTAATTTTAATTTTTAATTATATCCTTGTGGAGTAAAACAATTCTTACGCGAAAATTCTGGCTTATTATTGGATGATTGGTCTTTTTTAGTCAACAACAATACAGGTATCTTTAACATGCTGTGTGTTATCTCCGTGTATTTGTATCTCTGTAAAATACAATATTTCTTGCGTTATGGCTGTGTCTTCCAGGCTGGGAATGCGGTAGGGAATGGATACGACCAGACAGAAGGCACCATGGAACCTGTGCGCATGCGGGCCTCACAGAAGTGGACACTCATTGACGATGCGGAATTACAGAAGGTGCTCCGAAAGAGTGGCAGTGCTCAGAACCTTGATAGAATAGAGGATCCCGATGTCATGTAAGATGACCACTCTATCTTGAATTAGGGTTCAAATCAATGTAATTTATATTTCCACGGAGGTGTATGTTTCGATTTATTTATGGTTTCAACTATGAAATAATTTTAAGATACTCCAACTGTTATAGGGGAAAACACCTTTTAAGACTTGTTAGCATACTTTTGGCATTGACAAAAATTCTGCTATAATTTAATTAACAAAATGAAGTAGGTATGTAATACGTTTTACACGGATTACTTAAAAAAATTATAATCCTACGAAATAAAGAAGTTATAGTAATAAAATGTGTTTACCCCTGGACAGCATAGAAAGAATAAAATAAAAGTAAGCTGGAGCTGCGAGAATAAAGTCATTCAGAGACACCCCCAACGAGGCTGTATTACGGCGAAAATTTGGGTGAAATATAATTCTTTATTCTCGCAGATCCGACTTACTCTTTATTTTATAAAAAATTATATTAAAACTAGTATGTATAGCACTAAATTTATTTTCGTACCAGAGCCATGACCAGTAAAATTTACTTTTCATTCTTTTAAAACTTTCGCACTATTATTTTTAAATATTTTGATTTTGAAGAAGGCTTTACACTCTTTTACGTGTATGGTATGCAGTCGGTATTAATTATTATATTTTAGTAATATTATACATTTGAACGCTACTTGCAGTTTTTTTAATTTGCTGCTTGCCTGCCTTTCTCGATGAAGAATTTTAATCATTATTACTTGAACATACTATTAGTCAAGTCAAAAATGTTCTCCACAACCATATAATTGATCGTGTATTCCCCAACTACAGAACGTAACTGACATGAGTCTACTGGTTAAATGTGTATTCTAGAATATTGATTCCACAGGAATAAAGCAGTAGAAACTCTGAACATGTCAGGTAAAGTATATATGAATTGTTGGGTAATGGATTTAATATAGCTTAACTCTTTTATCTTCTCGTCGATATTATCTATTCCTCATTTTTTTAATGTATTTTCCTTTGTACACCATTCAATCATGAGTTATTTACTTGTTGGTTTGTACTACTAAATATAATAGTATATGCTATATGTCGATTTAATGTTACCGATTTAACAAATTTTCTCAAGAAAACTTCCAATTATTCACGTCTTGTTATTGCTTGTAATTTAAAAATATTTTGTGTTAACTGATACTGTCAGAAATGAAACTTATATCGTATAGCTCTATATTTTAGGAACTCATAGTTTGACTTTACCTTAACACTTCTTTGGCATCTCATTACGAACCTATCTTCCCCTCCCTCCCTCCAACAGCCCCTCCCACGCCCGGAGACACATCAATACATCGCCCCCTCCACGCCCACCCTCTCCTCATCTCATCTCCCTCTCTCCAACCCACTCCTATTCCGACACCTCTTCGGGATCCTCCTCTGGGCGCGCAAGTAGCCGAGGCCAGTCCACCTCCTCTCAACCACAACCTGCCGCTGCCGGTATTAGGTCTGGGCCACCGACTCGACCGTCAAACCCGCCGAACTATCAGGTCCCTGTCATTCCGGCGAAACCGCGTGATCATGACAAAGTCCTGCCTGCACTGGCCATGGTGAGCATTTAACCAGAAAGAAACATACATTTAAATTGGCTACTCTCTGTAGATTTCCCAACCACTCTGCATTGCATGTAGACTGCTTTGTTAAGATGAAGGCAACTTAATATGCCATATCAGAGTTTTCTCTCTTTACCCGCCTTACCTTAATATAAGGGAGCATAAAAAACATTAATAATTCTACTTGATTCAAGTTTTTAGAAATTAGTATTAAAACTTTCTGGAGATCTTTTTTCGATTGCTAACCGATTGACACGTATATGAGGAGTTTAATTAATTAAATTTATCCGTCTGTGTAATGTGTAGAATATGACTTTTTGCCTGTGTTTTTAATTATTAAGTTTAGAAAATGTACTGATATGGCTTGCCAATCTCAGTAAACATCACGGAAAACTAAATCTAGTAAGGTAAACAATAATAAGAATAGTGCTGCTATATGGTACACAATTATACAGGTGTGTATTTATATAGTATAACTATTATACAAAAATACAAATAATTGTTTGTCTTTTTCATGGATGGTCAGTTCGATTATAACAAATATAAGATTATGAAAGAATGTTGATTAGAAATAATTCTCACTCTTTACTTCATTAAATTTAAAATCAATTGATGATGACTAATAACAGATAAATTAAACTTAATCTTTAATTGTAACTTTTTTTGTTTTAAGTATTTTTATGTCAGTAAAAACTATCACATTATGACGCATGCTATTATAACAATGGTTGGTTGTTTTAATAACGATTAGCATAAATCTTGTTTGCTAGTTTTGGTCAGGTTATTCATTCACCGAGTTCACTTTCCTAAGTATTTGTCATACGCTTGATGATCGAAATCTTGAGCTGTTTTCGTCATGCCTCTGCGTTGATTCTCTTTGTTTCGATAGACAGCTCTGTACAATTAATTCACTGAAAAAACCCGAAATATTTCATTATTTAGACATTGAAGATCTATCGATAACTGACCAAAAAAATTTGAACAAATCATCAATAATAGCTTTATTATCTCATCTACTGTTGTTAATGTCAATATTTAATTTATTTTAAGTCTTTTGTTGGTGTAAATTTGAGAGTATTTTAAATTTTCTGTTGGACTATATTATTCTTTGATAAAAGGAATAGAGTCGAACTTTGTTTTATGTTTGCATTTAGTTTATAAATTTTGTAATGTGTATCAAGCCTTTTGCTTCTAAATAATGTTTTCACCTCTAGGTAATACTCCATCTAATGTTTGATGCAGTGTTCGTGTCCAGAATTTACCGCGTACTTATGATATATTTTATAATTAAACAATTATGTATGCATTAACTTTCTTTCTAACTATTTTATTGCATGAATTCCATTTAAGTATGTTATGGTGTACATTCTAATCTAATTTGGCAGTTCATATGAATACTGAAATATGTATTATATTTATAGACAGTTTAATAAATCTTACACTATATTAGTATATGTTTTGATTATCTCGCGTACCTAACAAGTCTACCAAATCGTCTTGTACCAACGATTTAATTATGTATACTTGTTTCATAATCTACTGTTGGTAGTATGTACGGAAAATAGTGTACCCATGTTTGTTTTTTCCTAAAATCAAAGTATGGTTGCACAAAGCTTTAATATACTTATATTTAAACAATCCGAAATATGACTAAAGAATTATTAATTATCAATATTTGATTTACTGGGTTCTTTTAATAAGTTTTAAATGCGTAAATTTTTATTTTATTCGTATTTAAGAAGCGGTTCACTTTCGGTTTTTATTTCATTTAAGATGAGGATTTCAAAAAATAAAATAAAAATGTATGGGTAATTCATTTTAAAGGTTTCCCTTTATTGATATGATTGAAATTAGTTGTCAAAAGAGGTTTCTTCCGATGATAGGAAAAATTGATTTCCTAACTTCTGATTCATGTTATTATTAATGAGTTTTATAAATAAAGGCAATTTTTTATATGTATTTTTATACAATTTTTGAATATTATATTTTGTTATACGCTTATTGATTTGCAATTTAAAACACCTTATTTTTACTGGGAGTATAATTTTTAGTATTAAAGTGGGTTTTTTCTATAACATCTTTAGCAGCATGATTATAAATTTGTTCTAAATACGAAAATCCCAGAGGACTGCAAAACATTGCATATAATATTGAAATACAACTAAACGGGGAAAACTAATATAAACTGATTAGTTTCATATAATAAATCATGAATTACAATAAATGAAGTTTTGTTGCAATGAATATGAAGAACTTTTTTATTGATATTTTATTAAAGGAAAAATTATTTCCCCAATTTTTTTAAACCTTTTTCTAAATTGTTTTTTTTTCTATAAATGCATTATATTTATATATTTTTTTAATGGAATGTGTTACAAAACATCCTAGTTTGTTTACCTATATATGCCAAATTTCAAAATTGAATCTCTACTCCGTCAGAAAATTATAAACATTTTTCAAAATTGAATCTCTACTCCGTCAGAAAATTATAAACATTTTTCAAAATTGAAACTCTACTACGCCAGAAAATTATAAAATTACAAGGGTTAAGAAAACAACTTTTTGATAATAAAATATCTTTAAAAAGCACTAATATCATATTAAAACATAATATAAACATAACTGAAGAAGTTGCAAGCGAACGGTCACTTAAATGCACTAAGAAAAAATTGCAGCTTAGTAAAGAAATGTATTGCCAAGTGTTGTGTTTTTGTGCAAAAATGGGACATATGTGTTTATGTTATAAATACATAGCCTATAATCATTTATCATTTAAGTACAATATTTTAATCTTTTGAAAGTTAAAGATATACACTTATATTTATCAACAGAAAATCCGTAACTTCCTAGTACAAATTTTATCACATTTAAATATTTTGATTTTCACGCACTGAATTTATATTGAATGTCTGGCCCTTCTCCGTAAAAGAAGAGGCATTTATTTCTGGCGTTCAGTTTCGTTATTCGTACTTCGGCGCATTATACAGAAGCTTTAAATGAAAGTGATGAGTCACTTTAATGGTTGCAATTTTCCATTGATATTTTATTAATACAATACAAAAAAAGAATATTTAATATCTATAAAATGTTCTCGATAAAATTATACCATATTATAAACTTCAAATAGCTATCTAGCCAGTCGGTTTACTCAAACCTTGCTTAGCTATTGTAATTTATTGACTTTTCCTCGTCGTTTACCTCATCGGCCGCCCTCCAGCCCTCTCAACCAGTAAATAAGTCACTACGAAGGGATCTACCAGTACTTAACAGTGACGGCTCCAGGCGTAAGCCTCCGCCTCGACCTGCCGTGAAATCCTGGCTCCCCTCTCCCAACGATAGTTTCACGACGCAACCCACAGATCTGGCCGAAACAAATCCTTTCATTGGGTCCTTCAACGAGACTGAGGAAGTACTGTCGATCAAAAATAAATCGGCATCGGTAATTATGTTTAGATTTGTTAATATAGCTTAGCTAGTGACGTAGATTGTGATGAATGCTAAAATAGCACAAAGTTGACTTTTCACGAACTAGAATACGCCGTTTGATATTAATGAAAGTAGGAACATTATCTTACTATTTAAATTACTTTGATAGTCTCTAACTGAAATGCATAAGTAGACAATAAACTGATTGTACAGTCTTTCGTTTCTTTCTATATTAACTCTTAACTTAAATCGTTTAACTTACTAACATTAGAAATAAAATGACACCCAATATTTTTAAATACAATTTTAGATGAATGTGTCTTTGGTTCGTCTTATCTGCATTGTGAGAGACTAGGCAGAATGAAATGAATAAACAAATAAAACTATTTGGTGGTCTACTGTCGTATTTTTCGATTTAAAAATCGATATGTATAGTTATAAATATAATGAAGTATTTTGTTAACATAATACTTTTACAGAATCTCAAGTTATCCAACATTAAGATAAAGTTGCACATAACACAACAATTTTAAGAATCACTAACGCAGAAGCGTTTAATTTATAAACGATTTCATTTTAAATATATTAACAAAAAGAATAATATACATAAATATAATAAAATAATATATATATACATAAATGTATATATTACTATTTTTTACTTTTTATATTTCTTGAAATCATTTATATACATATATCGAATAATAATATATTAATATTATTTTAACATGTATTGATAAAATTGTTGCATGCAAAAATTAAATATTGTTGCATATTTTGATATCATGCGATTGTGTATATTTGAGTACAATGATATAAAACATATGTATCATTTTTATTCCTAATATAATTGTCAGCTTGTAATCCTGATAGCCACTAAAATTAATTATCATAACTCTAAAAATAGAACCAGCCTTTGTAATTACCCTCTGTTATATAGTGTAATTAATTACCTCGTTGCATTATCTAAATGGTTGACTAGATTTGGCTAGATTGTTTTGTTTTGACTTAGTTAATTTTGATTTCACATAATTTGGTAAATAAGGCAATGTTTAAACTAAATATGGTTAGCATACTGCATAAAATTATAACGCTATTTTGATATTATTATAGATACACTACATACATAGTACTTGACATAAAGTCCGATAGTTGTTATAAGCATAGCATTAACATTTTTAAGCATAAATATTGAGAAGAACTACCTAAATTTTATGACCATAAGTGTACAATTATTTACATTTTTATAGTTGTGTACAATTTCTTTGAAATGAGTGATTAACTAATATCAGCCGACCCATAATTAAGATTTGACAGAATGTTCACTTGGTGATCAAATAAGTCATGCTAAAATAATATAAGGTATGACTAAGAAGATAGTAATGATTTTTCACTAAAGTACTTTTGAAAAATCGATTTTGCTTAGTCTCTCTAAATCAAGCTTGTTGTCCAATGCAGAATATAACTGCATGACAAGATTATCAGTTAGTTCTGATAACACAGAATTGTATCGTACTTTTTTGTTGAATTGAGACTATTTTTATAAACAATATTAATACAATTTTCATTAATAAACTTTTATTATATTTGAAATGAGGAGAATAATTTAATTGTTTTGTCTTTGAAAATCGATCGGACTTTATAACTGTAGTACTAGGAATTCGAAATTCTTATAGTGTACCATAAAAAAGTTCCTTTTCTCTTCCAGCTCGGCCCGCCGCCTCCTGTACCACCCAAACCAATGGGGATGAAGAGTCCACCGCCTGCCAATGCTGCCGCGCCGTCTCTCTATGAGGAAATGTTCGGCGACTTCGATCCACTCTTTTCAGCTGGAAGTGGCGACACCTCAGTATCAACAAGTAAACAACAACAACAGCAGCCAGATCTTCTGTTGTCAATGGACGCACATATTCCGAAAAGTAGACACCAGCAACACTTCTTTCAGTCTCCACTAGGCTTTCCCTTGCCACAGCCAGGACAGCAGCCTTTATTTAATCCCAACAATCCACCGCAACAACCCGTAGTAGACTCAGCCGCTGCAGTTACACTGAGATCTGTTGCAAGGTCAAACTCGGATATGTCCTTCACTTCGGATAGTCAATTCTTCACCCCAGTTGCCTCCTGTATTGAGGATCCTGACTGCTTTGATCCTTATGCTCCATCCAAGTAGTCTGTATAGTTGTGCTATGTACATATTGTCATCGATCATTATTGATTGAATTTATAATACATTCAATGAAATTGTGCCCTTGTATTGATTCTTTTAATAACAACCATCGTCAGTAGAAACAATAAAACTCGTAATTATCGTACTACATAATAATATATCAGACATTTGCGAGGAATTAAAGAAAAAATTCCGATGAAACATTATTATAAAACCTTCATGGTTTTTTTTTTAATACATGCTTGCGTGACATTTAAGAGATTGAATCGCATTTTTTGTACTTTTCACGTCAATATACATAATTCTACATATACTCGGTATATAGGTTATATCTTTTAATATTCTCCACTTTATTAATACTCATTAAAGCTAGGAAGGTGTATGGGTAGTTATTTATTCTATACATTTATTTAAAAATTATTTCAATATACACCTTGAAATTATTTTTATAATCGAAAACATTTAGCAAATTTGTTGCTGTTGAATTCTTAATAAAATAAAGAAGAATTTTTTTTGCAATTAAATAAATATACGTACTTGTTAGCTATTTTCAACCTCCTTTAATATGTTTACATTGGCATTACTCAGTGTATTCTATTGCTTAACGTGATATTATGCTTCACTTTATTAAATATCGACTTCCTCAAATATGTGTAATTTGATGATGTATCACACACACGAACACACACACACGCACACACCTATAAATATGTCGAACATTATTCTATTCTCTCATTACATTTTGTTTATTTCATCAAATACTTAGTTTACATTACAGAGCTGACAGAGTACTTTATTTCATTTCAGAAATCTTATTCTATTTTTACTTTTATTGACGCAAATGTGCATAACCACATTACACTTATCACAAACTCATTGAAGTACTTTGTTATACTCATTAGTTTATATTGTTTCCACTAATAATTCTTTTCATTGGTTTTGTAATCAACTATACACATATATACACTTGTGCTTACTTGTTTCCTTGGAAATAATTATACAGTGTGCCTCTTTCATCTATACACACTACACTATTAGTATTGCTACCTCAGATATAAAATAGTGAAGAAACAAGATACGCAGTAAGAAAAAAGTAATAAATATTTCTAATTAAGAATTAGGGATAGTTTTTATTAATATAGATTAAAACTATTTTTAAATCTTTGTTTCTACTGAATTATTTTAGAAATGATATAAATATAAAAAAATATATCTAATTAAATTACATCTTTTTAATAAAATATAATTCTTTTATTTTATTTCAATTTTTAGAATTTAAATAAACTGCTAAAACTCCCCTTTAATTTATTATCTTTGGTTGTAACCCACTTTTATTGTACATTATTTACTATTTCAAATCATTTAATATTTCATTTTATTATCTGACTCATTATGCAGTATTTAATAATTAACAATTTATAATCATAACACGTAATTTCCTGCTATTGTAAAGCTTCATTGACTAAATATTAGTTGTACCTATACAATACTGATATACTTTAATTATTTGTTCAATTTTTGTTTCAATTCTATCCAATATCCCTGTGTGAATATGAGATTGGTATTTCACTTGTGCTCATGTATTTCACTTTATGTTATTCTATGTACATATATATTTTTAACTATTTAAAAAATACTGTTAATTAATTTCTACTATTTCTACGTACAATGAGTGTAGGTTAAGCATGCTGTTTGCATGAATGATTGTTTCGCAATCTATACAAATTATTTTTAAAATCCCAAATGTGACACTTGATTGTTTGTCTATGTAGCATTTGTATAACTTTTGTCCATCATTTAATTATGGATTAATATACTTCAAAAATAGTATATTAGTGCACATACTTTGTCAATCCTAAATGAATAATATTCTGCTTTTCTAGAATATGTGGTACAAATAAATCGATATTTTGATTACGATCGGATATTGTTAAATTCTAACCCTTTTTTCAGTTTTAAAAGTCCTTCTTATTTTTAATATAATTATTTCTGTACCTAAACATAATGCTTATGGAGTGAAGAGTAAATAAAAATACTCTTTGTATTCCATTGTGTTTTCTAACTTATGCCATACGAAGGTGTTCATTTAATATACTCATCAACAAATTACCAAACGTGTACACCAACATATTTCTTACTGCTCTTTCGATGATATTTACTTTGTGTGAAATTATATTTTTATAATTTAAATTGAGCCTGTGTTGCTTTGATTTATTTGTGTTTTCTGAAAACGTTTAATGTAGAACGTGCAGAGATTATATATAATAATTTATATGAATTGAAATGGAATTAAACAAACATGTTTAATTATGGGAGGTTGTACGCTTTTTAAATAATTTTTAGTGCGAATTAGTGCGACTGATTTTGGAACTACCATAATATATAATTAGAATATTATAGTATATGAAGTCTGAATCAATATATCCGTTTTGTTTAGAATTGTTAGGAATTTCATATAATAATAAGTGATTTTTTGGTTGGTTGATATTAAGTTTTAAATTTTTACAAATAATAGAAAAGATAAGGCATATATAGAGATAGTCGGCCTTTATACCTCATATTTTGCCCATGTTGCCAAAAGTTTACTTTGTATACTGAAAAATATCTCTTGATATACTATGCAAAGTAATTTTACTAAATAATTAATATTGTACATAATAAATTCAAAGTCATGAAAATGTTGAACAATTAGATGTGGTATATCAAAATTTTACAACTTTCATAATGATAATCACATTAACCTATAAGAAAAATTGAAACCCAAATTGCCACAAATCGTGCATAATAATGCTTTCTACATACCTATCTATACCTATGAGTATGACAAAATCAACAAAAATACTTTTCCTCATAGGTAAAACTGTTAAAATAAATCGTGCTAATAAACACTATTTTTTTATGAAGTACAAAAAGTCAGACAATTGTGCAGATGCTTGAGACGGTTTTGATATTATATGTTTGCCATAGAATTTAAATATCTCGTTTACTTGGTGTCTTTTGGGAAAATGCAGTTTAAACAGGCTTAAACGTAGCATAATTTTTAGCTAAACGAGACAGCAAAATTACTGTATTTTGTGTATATTATTACAATTAAGTGAGACGTAAGTACCCAAAAGGTCGTGATTGAACGGCAGAGTGAGATTATATATATAACACCGAAAAAAACTATATACTATGCAGACATGAGTTAATAATGTCAAAATTACATATTGTAGAAGGATTGCGGACTGCAGGCTTGCTGGTAATATGCATATTATGACATGTAGGTAAGTTTATAGGGCAGACTCAGCATGAATCATCACGAGGCGACTGTTTTGGGGGCCTTGGTTACACGGGATCCGGTACTGGATCCAGAGGGTTGGGATGGACGGGAGACTTCGGGTGGTCTATCTCGCTCGGCTTTATACTCAGCTTCGATCTTCTCGAGAATTTCTGGGAAGTTGATCTCCAACTAACAATCATCAAAGAGAGAGAGAGTGAGACGGGTTAATTGCAAAAAAGAAAAGAGAGACCAGGTTAAAAGCAATTTGATGCACAGTAAATTAGACTATTTTAAAGTAAATTTTTAGAGTAAATATAGGCAAAAGTAGTTAAATATAACTAATGATATAAAAGAATACAAAATTTAGATATTTGTTTTACTTTATAGTAATGTAGCCGTAAGATATATTTAAAAATTGTATTGTTTAAAGGAACAATTAAAATTAATACGTTAAAAACTAAACCAATTGTATAAATGTATGTATTAGACGTTTTAGAGTAATGTTTGTATACTATTTAACCTTTGTAGTTTCTGTATCTTAATATTATGTTATTAAACTACAATGGATTAAATAAATATTTACATATTATCAGCGATATTTATAAACGTAAAAATAATATGTTTTAGTAATAGTTATTTGTATATACTTTATTAAACTTACTACCTATACCTTTAAAAGTAGTCAATTAAATATATTACAAAAAATTATGTATTTAATGCTCCTATTCATAAAACCATAGTCATTTGAAGTGAGCATTTTGCTTTCATATTATAATACTTTAACATGACCTTAATTCATGGAGACCCTTTTGTCATAGAATGCTAAACTTAGTTTACAAACACATACTTCTCCTGAGAGTTGAATGAAAGCCTTGTTATTCTCTGCTCGGCCCATCGATTTCATGTACTTTTGTCGGAAAGCGACCACAGTATCGATATTCGTTTTGTGTTTTCTCGCCAGATCCAAGGCTCTAAACAGTACAACAACATGAAAGAAAGAAGTGAGATCTATTCAGGTGAGGTGTAACATCGTCTGAATAATTCTTACAATGACCTATTAAATTTGTAATAAAATATTGCACAATAAACAAATTTAAAATGTGTATCGTTTACTTCGATAATTATAGCAAATTGAAAGAAAACAAATTTTGCACAGTACAGTCGGTCAAAATATTATTATAATAATTGCTCATAATGTAATCAATATTATATTTTAAGCTTATTTAAAATTCATTGAACCTTTTCTCAATTCTCAATTCGCAAATTAAAAATAGTTTTATAAAATTAGTGATAATGTTACCGAGTGTCATATGTATAATATAAGGTGAGAAAATAATCACATTATATAAAGTTTACAATTACCAATAGTATAATAAATAACTGATGGTTAAGCTCTTCTACTTTTATGTTCATTTCAATCGGTACACAATATTAAATTCATTTGAGAGCATGGCTCACTATAAAAGCATTGTTCTGGTGGTCCTGCAGTTTCGAACTCGGGGCCTTCTGTATGTTAGGCAGTCATGACAACCATTAAACTACAAAGCCACTGCTGGTTGAACAATTTTTCTAGTTTACCGATCCATTCTTTTAATACAAATTCGAGTTATAAATAAGTATAGGTTGTATAACATATAGTAGATATGGCTTTTGTACCTTTCAAAATTGTAGAGCGTTATGTTGAGCATTATTGCACGAAACACGAGTCCACTTTGAACTAAAATCCCTTCAGCATCCTGAAAGTTACCTGCAATATATGACACAGAAAGATAGTGATTGGTTACAATTATATATTGAGAGAAAGTCTACTAGCTGTACAGCTATCTGTTACTAAATATAAGATTGAAACGTACCTGACATGAGAAACATTTCAGCATTTCGTGCTTCTTTTATGGGCAACTCCTTAATGTACTGAATATATTGCACTTTGTCAGTCTAAAAGAGGAATGACGTGTAACCATAAAATGATATATATATATGATATAAGATTATAAATAAGAAAAATTAGAAAAAAAATTAATACATGCACACAATCGATAAGTCATTTAAAAGCATTGCAAAAATTTCATTGAACAAGCAACTGATTAATTTCTATGATTATAAATTATTAAATTTAAATAAGATACAACATTTTTAATTTGAGTGTTATAATTAAAAAAATAGTAAATAAACATTGCTGATAAATGCAATTTGTCATGTGAACCTCATTTATAGCTGCATATGCCACTTCTGCAGTAGTGAGGTCTTTTGCGGTTGTTGCCATAGCTGCTAGACAAGCCCAGAGAATGTTGTCCTAAAAGTACAGAAATATTTTTATTATTTTCTATTCAAAAACCAATATAACTAGATTCTTTATAAAAGTTAGTTAAGTGTTTAATAACTTATATAACAAATAGCATATATAAAATACTATAAGGCATTGGAATATAACATCTAGATAATATTTAGAGTGATGTACGAACCTTGACGAAGCGACAGAGTTTGAGTGCCTCTGTCCACTTTTGCTGAGTGATAAACGACTGGAGAACGGCTGGATAGGGCGATATGGAGGTGGAAATGGTGCTTCCTTCTGAGCGACGAAGAGTAAGATGGTTTCCCGAGAATCCAGTTAAAATTGGCTCCTTACCGAACTCACTAGATAAGGGGTTGAGAAGGAGCGTTATTTAGAGAATTGAAGAATATACAGGGTGGCCAAGAAGTCACTAGATGAGGGGTTGAAAAGGAGCGTAATTTAGAGAATTGAAGAATATACAGGGTGGCCAAGAAGTCACTAGATGAGGGGTTGAAAAGGAGCGTTATTTAGAGAATTGAAAAATATACAGGGTGGCCAAGAAGTCACTAGATGAGGGGTTGAGAAGGAGCGTTATTTAGAGAATTGAAGAATATACAGGGTGGCCAAGAAGTCACTAGATGAGGGGTTGA
>JAYRBW010003341.1:0-61720 GCA_036023295.1 Invenusta paracnida | reverse complement strand
CATACTTAATGTTTTACTTATGTTTATGAACAGCAATTATGCAGTAATATTGAATTATAACAATATTTTTAAAATCTCTATTTTTACATTAACTGTATGGTAACTTTATTGCCACCCTGTATATGTATATTATCCAAATATTCTCCCACAATATCCGTAAATATATTTCAATCTTTCACATAATTAATTTCATGTAAATAATATGTTTCTATTTTACAGTTACTTGAACAAGTAAAACTAGATAAATGAAGAGAAATAGCCGCCAATGCTATTGTAAATGAAGAACAATGATATATTTAATTATAATAAATGACCTTATATTTCATTTACCTTTCATCAAAGGTAAGCTGATAGTAAAATGAAACCGAAAGATTATAATTACCGTTTCATTTTACAGCCTAACCTTTGATGTGGAGGTTTAACCTCGAAATAGAAGGTCATTATTATAATTAAATATACGCTTTCTTAATTCCCAACAGCATGCCCGACTACTTCCCTCCAGTAATCTTCAATCTGATGCTGCGAGACAACACAGACACGTTGATGTACCTTGAGCAAGCGCTTGAGCACAGTCTTCTCGCAGAACTCGTTGAGCGTGGAGAGACTGGACTCCATGTGGTCCATCAGAGGACGAAGCACCAACTCGGACTCTGACTCGATATTTGCCTTGGCGTTGTTGGTGTTGGGACCACGGACGTGCTATCGAAGTTGGATGGAGTGGACAGACGCACTTTATATTATTCGATAAGACTACTGGCGACATTTAGTGTAAACGTTTTCAGCATGTTTATAAAACCAGGATAGTTTCTAAAAATGCATGGATCACTAGTTGCATGACGCTTCTATAATTACTTATATTTTGATGGTACAAACAGATGATAAGCCACTTTGCAGCTCCTAACAACCAAATACTGTGCTTAAATGCATGTATATAATTAGAATTGTCAGTAAATTGGTCAAGAGGTTTCAGACAGAAGAAATGGCCATCGTTTGCGTAAATAGTGGAATCTAGTGAAATCTGTCGAAATATTTAAATATTATATTACTTACGTTTAAATATATAAAATCACTTTATGGCCCATTTGTACGTTTTATATTACATGTATGTATATAATTAAATTTCAGTGTAATCTATAATGAATAATCTTGTAAATAAAACGTGAAAGCGATATCTCCAAAATGTTAGGGATAAATTCGTAGGGTGAGAGAGGCAACACATTGCAAACGCCCATTTTCCAGTCTACCCTAACCCCAACTATTTACAAGCATATCTCTACGACTGTACCTGCTGAAGTAGTTTGACCAACTCCTTGACATTCTCTTCGACCTGCGGGTTGAGAATCACCCCGAATTGCTCGGCCAACTCGTCGATGACGCCATTGAGAAGTTGCTGCAGCTCGTTGAGACTGTTTCGCGTCTCCTCCTCGAGCTTGTCACCTCCCATGGACTCGAAGACCTTCTCCAACTGTACCCTGAGCTGCTGAATGTTGTTCATGAGGAGGCAGGCCTTCTCCTGTTTCGAGACGAAGTTGCGAAAGTCGCCCTTCACGATCTCTGCGTAGGCCATGAGCACCTTGTTCACCGTCTGATTGAGGCAAACACAACCCCAAATGGAATACGGTACATTATTTGAGCACAATACATGTATGTATGTTGCTTCAAGACATACACAAAGGAAAATTGTTCCATTATAAAAGGCAAATATAGTCGTAAATGGTTACGGTAAAAGAGAACATTTAGTCAGACATTGATAAATTCTAACATGTTTGATAGGATTATTAAAGGAGCATAAAAGAGATGACATCGAGGCGACAATCTTCAAATGGAATCATTGACCATCTTTCAGAAAAACTGCTCTGCAACATTTCGGAATGGAAGCTATTGTGGTCTTCTTCTAAAATTCCTTCAGTTATGCTAAATGCGCTGGTAGCATCCCAGATATCTGTTGCCTGTTGATGTAAAGATTTCAACACGCCTGAAAGCATCACATTACCTTGAAATGAAGGCAGATATAATGCCGGAAATTTTCTCTATCATCCAGTTACGACAATATTCAAATAATTAGGCAAATTTCAACATGTGTATAGAAAATCACAGCAATAAAGTTTAAATACGATTATGTCGATAAATATTAAAGGTCCTGTTCTTCGTGGTTTCGAAAGTATTTGTTATATTCGTTAATAATAAGAGTAATATTATTCAAAACTATGAATATTAAATCTCTTAATATTCTTTAGCTTTATAAATTAATTTCTAGTATTACATTATTAAAAGAAACGTCATGATTATTAACAATGTTTAGCAATAATGCAAACGAAAACTTTCTGTAAAAATATGTAAACATTTTTAACGTAAAACTGATCTAATTTTCCTTTTTTAATAGATTATTATTCAAAATATATATTCTTAACATTGAATTATAAAGTGGTTATTAGTGGTTAACTTAAATTATATAAAAAAACACTGTTCAGGAGTAAATTTTAATCTGTTCATAAATATAAGGATTTATTAAACATACTCATACTGGAATATATAACTGTACGAACATTTTCTGAAGCAATAATTCGAAGTATATATCAAACAATTTCATATCTTTTCAACATTTTTCCGTATAAAATACATTGTTTTACTTCAAATTTATAAATATTAATTTATGTAAATTCATATCATTTATCATGAAAACTGGTTCGACCATTTAAAAAGTCGACTATAAATTGAGGTATGTAGAAGACATATAAAACAGCAAATGACATAGAAACAAATATAGCAATTTAATTTAAGAATGACACTTTTACATAGTATGAAGCCGATGTTAACATCCAAAGAAAATATTGCTTTTGATCATTTTATAAATTTATTCTGAATTTAAACCGGTTAAAATATGATATTAACTTCAATAATTTATTGTAAGGATTTTATTTGTTTGCCTACGCATGGGTTTTTAAATAAATATCAGTTCATTTCATTAAAATATGTAAATTTACTCTATTAATAAATACTCTATATAAAAATAGATACTTAAAAATAAAACTCTACTTACAAAAATATTGCTCTGTGTAATATGATAGCAAAATTAACAATGTAAGATGCTATTATACATATATAATGAAATATTGCACGATTGCAGATTTAATAAAATTGTCATATTAGACAAATTAGAATGTTTTGCAAGATTTTTTCTTCTGTTGTAAAGGCTTATGCATTTTAAGTCATTTATATTATATCGATTTAAATGAGATATGTATATTTTCTTAAAATATTGTTAATATTAATAATAAGCAAGGCATATAATGAAAACGTTATATATTATACATATGATGACATATTGAAATCAACATTATGTGATACATATTGCAATCATGTTGGGGCAGTTAATAAGGATAAAGATGTTTACTACTTCGTTGCTAATCATTTAAGTACTGGTTTTTAAAGATAAGACAATATATATTTATAATTTTTTAATTAATTTCAAAAATAGATAATTTTTTCCTAGAAACACTTACATAAATAAGACAACCAGTTTATATGACATTGATTATAATCATTTGCATTAAATGGCTACAAATGTATCATATATGGATATATGAGTTTTATCAGATTACCTTCAAGAATAAGTGATATACCTGTTAACAATACGAGTTACAAACGATTAGAGCAAAGAAAACAGAGAGCGACAATTACAAAATTAAATTGATGCTTAAATAAGTGAGAAGAACTAACAAATGATGATGGTTCAGACTAAATATATATGTAAAGTATTTTCAGTTATGCTAATCAAACTACAGGAGAGACAGTTTATTGTGAGATTGTAATATAAGCCACTCAAAGCATTGTCTTCACACCTCATTGTAAACACTCAATCACGTCACATGAACGAAATATATCCCCTCTCGTTGTCCACTGATTTTAGATCGCTTAAGTGCTTTTTACTGTTGGTCTTTGATTTATTGACAAATTATAAAGTATCCTTTATTTGGCCTCGAGTATAATAACAAATAAAGAGTTAAAACTCTATTAAAAAACACATTTCATAAAATTGTAATTCAAATTATATTTCATTTTTTTTATAATGTCTGATAATGGCCTAATGACTAATAATAGTGAATTTGTATTTTAAAAATGAACTAAATTGTAAATAAACATAAGAAGCTTCATTTGTTTACGTTAGGTACTTCTATAAGAAAAAAATGTGATAGGTGTTAATAATGTAAATAATTATGATGATCGTAATAATCGTAATATATCATTTGTAAAAATAGCCTATAACAATTAATTTATACATGTTATATTCATATATTTGAACTATGAAAGTTGGAGACTTTTTTTGCGGGAAGTTAAGAATTTGTTATTATAATGTTTACAGTTTAAAAAAGCAAAATACAGTTCAAATTAACTTATACGTTCACAGATGAACAACAATTTGGATAAATGATCGCCAGAGAGAGACAAATATAATGAATAAAATTTGCAATCTAATCAAATGCAATTGAAAGATCGTACGATCAATTCATCACAGATCTAGTTGGTGTGAGATCATATTAATGAAGATGTTAACGAAGAGGAATCAAAGTCAACCTACCCGAGAGAATCTCTTGAGGAAGTTGCCTTGCGTCTGCGGATCTGGGCACTCCATTTGCTTGATAACGTTGAAGCACTGATTGAGCTGGGTGAACACGTCCACAACTGAGGTCGAGAATCGAGTCAACTCACTCGACTTCAGGAAGCCATCTTTCCGGTCGCGTTCATAGGCGGCTTTGAGGTAGTCCATGGACACTTCGTCGTTCTCATTGAGCCAGATCATCACGAAGTACTCGAACCATCTAAGAGGATGAGGAGAAGAAGGAAATATTACAAGAGATAATTAATAGAGCTATAATGAATTGTAGATGCGACTGGTGGTTTACGATGACTCATGCAAATGTAATATTTTATCTGCAGCTTAAATGAGATTTAATATATTCTAAAGCTGACAGAGTAAACACGATTGGTTTGATTCCATGTTAAACATTCGTTGGCTGTAAGGATAAGAATTTTCTAATTAATATATATAAGACGAAGTAGCTATATTCAAGTTAAAACTAGCTGATTTTAGTTGTTCACACTGAATGCTGGTGGTACTCTGTCAGTAAGACATTTCTGGTGTGTTCCGCTGCTCCTAAGTGAATATATTTATACCTTTCTGAGTGAAATACTTTCTTATTGATCTGATCAGTAGCTTGTGAGCGGAACCGTCAAAAGGCTTTAAATATTACATTTGCATGTATAAAGCAAGTAGTATAATATACTGGTAATTTAATAATTATATATTTCATTCGGCTAAATCTATTCTGCACAGCATCCTACAGTTTGAGGCTTCATTTGATTATTGATTTTTGTGTCTTTTGATTTTGTAAGATTGTTGGAATAATTGTTTTGGTTTGGACACATTCGGAGACTCTTCCAATCCGATGCAATAGTTTATCCAAAAATGTAAGATCTAAATCAGATCTCATTATTTTTAATTAAATCTGAACATTTTGGCATTGTTAAAAAACTTTTTAATTAAATAATGGATTTTGTATTTTACACCGGAATATTTATATTTATAATCATAGTAGATATTAATAATATTATGAACTTTAACTTGAAGGATAGAAACTGATCTGATTGTGATCTGATTGTGATCTAATTGTGCACTAATTTACTACTCATAAATGTTCTTTTGTAATCACATATCCGAAAATAAATACCGATAGCAGTATTGTAATACAGAACTTCAAATTCTATTACATTATGAAAGATGTCTTATATAGGGTAAAATTTAATAATATATATTGTCGTCTGGATAAATATAGAGAATCCAACGATTTGAAGAAAATTGCAATAAAATTTAAAAATATATATTTTTAAAAGTAATAAAGTTAAATAAACGTAATATCAACCGTCTAAAAACTAAACGCATTTTGAGATATATATGAATATATAGAAATCACAATCAAATTAAATTACAAATCTTTGTTTTAGCTTGAAATATATAAAGTGAATATATACTGAGTATCGAGTAAAATGAATAAGAATATATATCACACATTATATATATATATAAATATATGTACAAATTATTTATATAGTTTTAGTAGTATCAAATCAGGCATGACCTTAACATACAAAACTCCTCTTGTTGTTGTGAAAACTAATATTTGTATTAATGTCAATAGAAACGTTTTAGTTCGGTTTGTTAAAGCTCTTTCCATTAAACAGAAAACACGGAAGTTTTGCCTTCCTATAATTGACATGAACGATTTTTTTGTTTTGAAAAACTTTTTGATAGTTTCTATACTTTTAGATGACATCTACGAATATATCGTGAAACCGCGAGACCAGATAGTTAATGCCTTGGAGTGTAATGAAGAAGATGCCATTGTTTTCTGTCTCATTGTGAACATATACCTTCAAGAAAACGATCTATATATAGGTATATATTTCTTAGAATAAGGTCAGCAAATGTTATTTATTGTATAGCAGCTATTCAAAAGAGAAACAATGAAAAAACTTTATTTTTAATACTTATTAAGTTTTATTGACAAAATGTTGTTTAAAACCGTATTTTAATTGAAACGTATAAAACATAATTATTACCAAAAGATTACTAAAATGGTTGCATTTAATGCATTTGACTTTAAAAGTGCAACATAAATAAACTTAATTCATGTCAAATTTTGACACATGTATTTTTAACAAAATATTGTTTAATTTTATTAATAAATATATTTAAACTATATTATTTCAAAGTTTATTATCTTGTATTATAATGCTTCTAACAGAAAATTCCATTACTTAATAATACTTATTATTATTTCAAATTGTGGTATGCTTATCGACTTATCGATGTATCAAATATAACATACAAGAATCATTGCTTTTACATGTAATTAAAGCAACAGTTTTTCAACCTTCTGTAGTTTTTCATGAAACATAATACATTGAAGGATTGCATTTATTATTCGTTTAAGATTGTATTACAACTTTGGAGGTGGTCATTAATACAGTGCATTTTTTTGCTCGTAAACAATTTTCTTGCAACCATGCGTTATTCAATTTTAAAACTACATTACATGCGTCGACGAGGCAAGGTTTTTCTTTCTTTCTAAGGGGTTGTAAATTATAGCTATTCTAATATACAGAATAGTATATGAAGCTGTCATAATATGTGTACAATTTACAAAATACACATGGAAGTTATTTCCTTACACTACATTCAATCTAAACATCGTTTATAAATAATTTTGCTGTAAAGATTTATCGCTGCTACAACAATCTGCGTAAATGTGTTTCTAGTGATAAATGTAAGTAACTATAAAGATATATTCAACAATTATTTTGATGTATAAAGGTCAGGAAACGTGATTTAGAAAAACGACCAAGTATTAGTAATAAGCAAATAAATTCTGTACATGGATTTATAGAAGATATAAATTATACAACCTGACTTAAACTAGTCTCGTAACTGCAACAAACTTGAGAGGTAATCATGAAGTCTCACTTAGGGTATTCTGGAATGGTGCCCTTGTATGCCGGGACAGTGGCGATGTACTTGTTGTAGAGCCACTTGACCTTGAAGAAGAGGTTCATGTAGTCCGATGACTTGCAGGTCTGATGCACGTGCTGCTGTTTGTGCTGGTCCAGGGCGCTCTCCAAGTCCTCAGATAGCAGCTGCCACATGCAGGCGGCACTGATGTGGCCCACGTTGACTTCCTGGGGGAATCTGGAGGTTAGCAATGACAAAGGTTAGCGATGTCAGGGGGAATTATGGTGGTCATATCACATTTAAAGTGAATTATGGCGTTCCTATTACATTTTAGAGGGAAATATGGTGTCCCTATCACATTTCAGAGGGAAATATGGTGGTAATATCACATTTACGAGTGAATTATGGTGGTCATATCACATTTAAAGTGAATTATGGTAGTCATATCACATTTCAGAGGGAAATATGGTGGTCATATCACATTTCAGAGGGAATTATGGTGGTCATATCACATTTACGAGTGAATTATGGTGGTCATATAACATTTACGAGTGAATTATGGTGGTCATATAACATTTACGAGTGAATTATGGTGGTAATATCACATTTACGAGTGAATTATGGTGGTCATATCACATTTACGAGTGAATGATGGTGGTAATATCACATTTACGAGTGAATTATGGTGGTCATATCACATTTACGAGTGAATTATGGTGGTCATATCACATTTACGAGTGAATTATGGTGGTAATATCACATTTACGAGTGAATTATGGTGGTAAAATCACATTTACGAGTGAAATATGGTGGTAATATCACATTTACGAGTGAATTATGGTGGTAATATCACATTTACGAGTAAATTATGGTGGTAATATCACATTTACGAGAGAAATATGGTGTTCATATCACAATTTCAAAAGGAAGTATGGTGTTCATATCACATTTCAGAGGGAAATATGATGGTCATATCACATTTCAGAGGTAAATATGGTGGTCATATCATATTACAATTCCAATCTACGATTAGCGCTCAGTTTCATTCTAATTTCATGTGAATGTGTTTTTATATCCATTTATATCATAAGTTGCTTCATTTAATTAATTTATATAAGTTATATTTGGAAATCAATTAATCTGATATAGGTACCTACTTACTGTAATTTCACATTTCAAATCATTAACTTTCATTCAATATTTAATGATAATAATTATAGTTATAGTTATACTATAATTTAATCAAAAAAGCAATAAGAAAGCCACAAACCAATTATTAACCTCAAAACTGTTTCAAATAATTGAAATTTAAGAGAGCAAAGGCTTTTGTCAGGATTTAATAATCTAATTAATTAGCCACCAAAGGCTCAAGCTAATCAACTGATAATGAATATCAATGCTGTATTAAACAAATCAGTTTGATAAATGCAGTAATATGCACTACTGCATTAAGTCTCGCCTGCAGCATTGAGATCCATCATCAGATGATTAGTTCAAGTCTTTGGTGACTATATATAATTCGATTAATATGCCCCCGCAAAACCCGAAGGCACTTTACATTTATATCAATCTATAGACAGGGTAAACCACCAAGATATTATATATATGATTCACTAAATAAAGGACAATTAATGGGAAATAACGGTTATTTATACCATCCATAAACCTTTATTTTATGAAATATTATTTCGACCGATAATTCATATATTTAATTATAAAAAATTCAGTCAATGTCATTATACTCTCAAATTGATGAAATACAAACTTATAGAATTAATAACACTAATGTTTACAGTTATTTTCTCTTATAGTATATATTATAATATATGTATATATCGACAAGTTTACAAATGTTTGCAATTATTTCAATCTTTAATATTGCAACCACTTAAATTATTTATGATAAAGTGATAAGGAATAGTCAAATTTAAAAGAATATTTCTGTCGGAGAGATCAATTTAAAACATTAAAAATATGATACACGTCTTAAATGGTTTTTAGTTAGCTTATAAAATATGTTTAAAACTCATGTTACTATAAATTATTTATTTGATTTACAATATGATTGTCCACTCACAATGAGAACTCCTTTGAGCAGGTGACTTACTGGTTAAGAACAGGAGCGGACAATATGATTGTCGCTCACAATGAGAACTCCTTCGAGCAGGTGACTTACTGGTTAAGAACTGGAGCATATCGGTTTGTGTCTTCCTCTATGACGGAGACCACCAAAGCGATGTGTTTGTGCCAAAACTCGAGACTTTTCACCGAGGGACCAGTCTCCTCTGATTCTGCTTCTTTCTCCTGTGCGAAGAGAATTTAGGGAGAGAGACAAAATGAGCAATGAAACGGAAGAGACCTGGAGGAATAAGTAAACATAGAGACGACAGAGTTAATATTATTTATATCATTCTAATGCGATAACTCTTTTTCAAATATGAAATGTAGAAAAGCCCTATTACCGGTTATCAAATTCAAACTGACTTATTGCAGCTGTTACCATTAAGAGATCCGTAATGCTTTATATACAACAATTTGAGTGCAATGACAGTGCAGTAGGCATTTCCACCGTGCTGTGTCGTCTCTATATAAACTTATAGCTCTGATTTTGTAGAGAGGAAGGGTGCACTGTATTGATGAACGAATGAGAATGCTGGCATACCTGGAACTCTCGACCGTAGAGTTCGTGGCAGTTCTCGAATAGGAATTGGTAGGTGGTCTGCATACAGGCCTGGGCACACTCCTTGACGACATGCGAGGCTCGTGGTGGACTGGTCAGCTCTTGCACCTGATGGAGAAGAAGAGGGTGGACTTCTTAGCTAGCTACGGGCAGGACATTGCCATTTCATAATCGGTCGTTATTGAATTGAACGACAAATTGAATGCGTTATAATATAGACAGATAAACGATTAAAATATATTTGAATATAATTGGTCAGACACTTTCATAAATATCGATTTACAGTTTTGACTTCTATTTAAATATGTGGTTTATTTATGATGCTTGTGTTATAATACAACCATGAATAAATACGCTATATTACTTCAAAATTTAATTATATATTCAGACAAAAATTAGAAACAATTACTAAAAAAAACACAAGTAATAGAGCATTAAAGATAGAGTCAAGTAATAATTCAAAATATCAATACTTATTATATACATAAGTATTAAATAAATGGTCCATAGTGTATTCTTTTAACGTTTACGACGAATAAGTTTTAGAATCTGATTTAAAATATTTCAATAATATAAACTTATCAAATGATACATTAAATAGAAATAATAAAATAGGCGATAAATATATACTATATTTATAAAAATAACTCCGTCCTTATACAACCCCGTTAAAAATATTTACGTTTTTAAAAAGATATAAAATTAGACACAATAAATAGATATTAAATTTTTAGCGCGTAATGGACATTGACGGATAGGAAAGGATTGAAAATGAAAGAGTAGCGAGCGAAACTAACTTTCATCCTAAAAAATGTGATACTTGTGAGAAGGTCGACAGTTGATTTGAGGTCTTGAAGCTTCTCCGGCTGTGAGGCTGGAAATGAATTCTGCAAACGGAAGAGAGAGATAAAGCGATTTATTGTTTATAAAATAGAAGTAGACGTCATATACGCGCTTAAAAGCCGCCATTAGTGTGCATTATATACTCCAATATACCAACAGCATGTCTAAATATAGTGAATACACAAACACGGGTTTATAGGAGAACCTTTTACCGTCTATAAATATCAAAGCAGGGATATATTTTAAAATAAACTATTTTTTTAATGATATTTCTTTCTGTATTCTTCATTCTTTAAGGATACACCATACTAAGGGGCTGTTTTTGTTTTATTATTGAAATGCAGATAAAGAATTCTGATTGTAAAAGAAATTAATGACTTCTTTTTAAAGTAATCTATTGCGCAAAGCATAATATGTGGGTTGATTTTATTGACATACATAAAAAAGGAAATCAGATAATATTTAGCATTTCAAATATTCAAGTAAATCATGCATGATTTCTTTTTATAAATATGTTTTATATATGTACATAAATCAACGTTAGTAATTTCAATTCGACAAAACTGAAGCGTAAAAAGTTACGGTTAATGATTTTGTTATGTGTACCTTACGAGTGAAGGTTCACTATTTTTAGTTCAAGGATGAATTTAAAAAATGAGAACACAAGCGAAATGGCAGAAAAACGTACTCGGTATACGGAAAGACTGATTCTGAGTGAGTTGTGAAGTTGATCCAGAAGTTTGACGAACTTTTCTTTCTGTAAAGCAGAGATAACGAGTACATTATATTGCGTACTAAAGTCTTATACAGGATATATACATAATAGTGAGCGGTTCCAAAACTGGAATTGACATAAAATTATCAACTAAATGTTAAAATGTTTAGGATATTTTCTAAATATGTTTATATGCACAGATATATTCTTTAATATGTCGACTAATGTGTCAATTAGTCTGAACAGTTGCGCGCGCTAAAAGTCATGATAAATCTCTGAGAATCGTGAATAATACTATTTACTATATTAATATATATGTAATTGAAAGCAAACATTTTCTTGGCCGTCAATTAATTGTATATTAATTCAGTATATTACTTTACGCGCAATGGATTGCTTTTCTTTTACTAATCAAAGAAAACATGAATGATAAAGTTATCTAGTAAACCTCTCAACTTCAATGAGAACAATATACAATTAATTTTCTGATTTTTTTAAAGATTTGAAATCCCTGTTTTAAGTTATTGAAATATGTGAAAACTTTATTTAAAAGTGATTACTTATATAAGCTATAATACAAGTTTTGACATCTTAATATGTTACAAAAGAATACAATAAAATTGTGTTTTCAGTTTTCAGTTTAATATTCATAAAACTATTAGTCATAATCGTAGTTTTGTAATCTTGTAAATGTTGCAGAATTTCCCACTTTGTATTGACTTACTTAATTGGGAATCACTGTAATTTTATTATTATCTTGTCATATTGAGTAAGACCTGTAGTTAGGTATAAATATCAAGCATGCTTTTGTTAGAAGGTGCATTTATCCGTTAACTTATTAAGTGCAGTTGTTTTATATCAAAGATTTGACAAATGATACAAGTAATGCACTCACGCCAAAGTTGCTGGCACTGAAGCGTTCACTGGCCGACTGACTACTCGAGGCCGATGTGTGCGCGTAGAAGGCGTTGATGTTAGCCAGGAGGGTGGACATGACTGCTGGCACTCCCAGACACATGTACTTCGTGGTAAGACAGGAGAAGTGTCTGTGACGGGGAGAGCACGACCAGAGAAGTATAAGTCAAGGTAGAAACGACACCTCAATATAGTGGCTCGTGTAATTTTCATGCATCAAAAGAGAAAACCAATTAAAACGCAGATAAGATAACAATTATTTAGAATTGAAATTTTAGGAAATTTATACATACATTATACGATAAAATATTCTACTAAAAAATATTAATTCCAACATTTATTTTTATGGGATTTGAAAGTAGAATAGAATTTTTCAAATAAAAAAAAAGTGTAAACGTGTACAGAATATTTTCAAACTCGTCAAATCGGTTATATAGTTGTTCCCTTGTGAATTATTGATGTCAACATGGGATTATTCTCACGAAAACATTGACTCATGATTGGATAACAGGTTCTATTTTGTCAACAAAGATGTATGCATTTTTTTCCATTTCATTAAATATCTTTTCTCTAATTCCGCCAGAGTCTATACGCATGTAAACTTTAATAATCATATTTCCTTTCTAGACGGCAGAAATTAGTTATAACAAAACAAAATAATTAACCTATAAATAAAACAATTATTAATACCTGAAAAGCATCTATCATTATATTGAAAAGAAAAATAAATAAAGGTATTAAAAAGAAAAATATAATCAATCAGCATTGTATGAGTTTATTATCATTTAATATGTATAACTGAAATCATTTTAACAATTTCTATTAAAAATATAGCTTAAATATATTTCATGCGGCTTTATATTATTCTATAAAAAATGCCAAACTAAATTTTATATATTCAAAAATCCCAATTAAAGAATCACAACAATGATATTAATCCAATATTTTAACTCTATCCACACTAGCGGTGGGGAGGGGGGAGCGTAGCACGACCCCTCCAGCATTTCACTACTGTTGCCATGGTCACGTGACCTTTGGTAAAAATACCGTTTATGTAAAAAAATTAAATTTTTCATATCAATAAAGAAATATATTTTTTGATACTTAATAAAATAAAATTGTTGTTTAGATATATATACTATAATATTTATGATATACTACCATTTTTTATCAAAACAAATTTTGTTCTGAAAAAAGTTTCCAGATTTTGTAAAAACTTTTTCCTAAAACTATTTTTGTTTTTAATGGAATGTGTTAGAAAACATCCTCGTTTACTTATTGGAGAGGATTGAATACGACTACTATCAAATGGAATAATTTCTGAATCATGTCAATTATATAATAAAAGCCAATCTAAACAATGATATATATGTATATACAAGCGCATAATATACAAAGCTAACTATATTGATCAAGCGAGATTTAAGGATACTTTTTAAATAACAAAGTTGACACAAATATAATTGAAGGAATTTATGGCAATAAGTAATTTAGAAGATGACTTGTCTTAATGCTGTCACTTCCTGAGAATGAAACTCGTCAGTCTAGACAGATGTTATGAAAGATGTAAAATATTTAAGAAGGTAGAAATGAACAAGAAAACTGACAACAACCTGAAAATCCCTTCAAAAAGACACTTTGACCTAAATATGCAATGTTTTGAATTCAACTTATATTGATTAGTACAGCTGTATACAAATTTACGAACCGAAACCGCACATTTAATAAGCTGAAATTAGACCAAACTAACCAGAAATTAGAAAGTGTTGTCTGTCATATTAATATTAATTAAGTGTTCTTCTAAAAATAGTCATTAAAAAATAATTTGAAAATAATACTTTTAAAATATGTCATTGTTGTGCCAGTATAACAAAAAATAACATTAAAATATATATATATTTATATAATTCATCGAACTTTATATTTATCTACGACCATAATATACCAAAAGGTAAATGTTTACAGAATAACAAGTTAAAAGAATTCGTCCTAGTTGATATAATATGATTATTGATTTATGACATTAACAAATAATTAGTTCGACCGGTTGTTTTGGACTTTTTATAACGCAAACCGTGGAATAGAAGACTTTGAATTCCAAATCCTTAATTTAAAACGATTTCTAGGCAAGTTCACTTTTTATTATTTATTTTATATGAACCTACTCCGGCCTACTAATTCCACTAATGCGTCAAATGTCGGGGGCCGAGGATATTTCCCAGTTAACAATAATTGGAAGGTTTCAGTATATAGGGGAGAAATAAATCTCGACTCACGTCATGGCCTGATAAATGGACTCGATGCCATATCGAATAGCAAACTCGTCAACAATGTCCTGCGGGGTCCTCTCGAAGTAGACCTTCCAGCTGTCGTCCTGAAGCAGACAATATTATCATGTCGTGATATACAGACAGACAGACAGTTAGAGGCAGAGAAATATGCGAGAATAACAATGTCTTGAAACCATACTAAGGAGTAAATCGAAATGATTGTGGATTTATTTTAATGCGGAAAGCGTTTTGCTATGTACGGGTCTTAGTCTGCTCGGAGTGTATATAAATAGCCTATTTGGTGGGAGAGAAATGATATTAGCCACCTGGAGAATTAGAAAATGGACATACCACACAAACCATGTGCATATCGGGCGTTTCATACAACAAATATTACACCATAAATAGATGATAGATTTTTTCACAGTATTGTAGAATTCACAAAATAAAATGAAGGCCTTCATATGCTCATACACCTATTTAGCAGAAAAGGGACGCAAATTACATTCCATTTTTCAGTTGGTTTTCATCCCATAAACAAACGTAATAGGTAGGTTAATTGTTAAAAAATTATTGAAATATTGATTTAAGATCAGTAAAGAAAATTAAAAATTAAATCGCGGAGCGTGTCCTGAAGAAATTGTATTTATGTACTCATGAAAATGTGTAGTTAAAAATAGCGATTTTATAAATTTCACTTAGATTGATTTTACTATTCTACATCAAAATATGAGTGGACAAAATAACTGACGTTTTATTGTGTATACGTGGATTTTATACTAACAGCATATTGAAATAGAGACTTGAAATTGCTCATATCACATTGTTTAACTTTTTATTTTATATTTTATATTTGTGCTATAATTAACTTGAAATATTTAACTTTACTATAAATTAAAAATAAAATATAACCCACAAATATTGAATAAAATGTTTCATATATTAAATTAATTTCCTAACATTAAAGAATACACAAATGAAACAGTGTGTTATGTATTCACCAATTATAATGAAACAGTGTGTTATGTATTCACCAATTATAATGAAACAGTGTGTTATGTATTCACCAATTATAATGAAACAGAGTGCTATGTATTCACCAATTATAATGAAACAGTGTGTTATTATTCACCAATTATAATGAAACAGTGTGTTACGTATTCACCAATTATAATGAAACAGTGTGTTATGTATTCACAAATTATAATGAAACAGTGTGTTATGTATTCACAAATTATAATGAAACAGTGTGTTATGTATTCACCAATTATAATCAGGACAGTTTCAAATATATGATCAATAATTTGTGTTAGTATAAAGGCTTCCATACTATGAATGGATAAATGCAATGAAAAACAGAAATTAATTACGTTTTGAAAAGGTTTGATTATCCGTCGAAATCAATGAACAATTTACGATGTTTTCATAAATAATTATGATAGAAAAAATACGGTTATTGTAAATATTTTATGTATGGTAAACTAATATTCTGTGTACAAACTCATTTATGTGTTAGATATTTCACTTATATGTTCACGGATTATCGTGTTTATCGTGTATTTTCGTGTTTAAATTATGTTTATTCAATATACCTTATATCACCAGGAAAAAAATCAAAATCAAATGCTAACATCTACCATTAAGGATAAAGTATTGTTCCATGCTTTATAATGTTATCATGTTAATAGCAACATTTTCATTGAAGCGTGTTTATTATATGCATTTATAGCACCTACTATTATAATGCACATACATACATTAGTTACGATTAATTATTTTTTGGTCTCATTATTGTATTAAAATGACACGGAGCTGGATAATTACTAACAATGCTTTTAAAATAATACTTCAAGAGTGTATAAATAAACGACGTTGAAACGAAAACACATTAGTAACCAAAATATATTTTAATAAGATACCAGAAAAATGCTTTTTGACTTCTATTCGTTTTCCCTGAAGGTACATAAAATGTCCGATATATCTTCTTCAATAGTAAAATATTGGAATATAAAATCCATATTTAGCAATAATAAGAACAGTAATCAGAGTATTATAGATAAAACATAAAATATGCAACAACTTATAATAGCCTTTTTTGGCTAAATTAGAAATTGCTTCAAGGATTATTTTTAATAAAAATTCAATAGTATTCTTTGTTGTAAATTGTATTTATAATTTATTTTTAATGATGATTAGTATATATGTATAAATATATTGAAAACTAAAACCTAACTGAATTTGAAGAATCTTTTCAAAAGCTTCTTTTGAAGAAGTAATTAAATGTAATATCACATAATGCACGTATTAAATAAGTTGAAACGAATACACCTAACGTTTACTTTTCAAACGAATGTTAAATATACTATTCTGTACAAAAGAATATTTTATTTTAGAAATAAGAAATAAGAAATATTTTTGACATTTTTTGCAATAAAAATATAATGAAAATATATAAAGATAGATGAATATATTTATTATAATTAAGAATTTATACGTATATGTTTCTATCGCTATGCCTACATATATAGGAACACAGAACTTAATACTTATGGGAATATTTAAATTATATTGCATAATTTATATGCTTGACAAAATTTAGTTAAAATTGAAGATTGGCTAACTAAGTAACATAGTAGTAACATTTACTAACTAACATAGTATTTATATATGTGTGTGTGTGCAATAGGTATATATTTTGCATACATTTAGCAAAAAGTACAAAAAAAGAATTTCGGTAAATTCGGTAACAGTCATGATTCAGTCTTGTCTTAAATGGCGCAAACATGTACAACACACAGCTCGACAAAATGCTCTTACGCTCGCCCCTATATGAGAATAACATAAGACACAGACACTTGTCTTGATTGATTTCTAATATTCCTTGGCAGCTGACTACAAAGATACCTACATATTTAATTAATTTGTGCATATTACTTTTTTTCCAGCATTCGTCTTTCACACACACACATATTTCAACTTTCTCTGACTTTGTATGGCGCTTGTCAAGAAGCCTTTGTATGTACAACTGTGGTAGTAACACACACCAACCCACACTACCCTGGCTACAGATAGACATACAATATTAGTTATTGTTATTATCGGGGTAGAGACTTGCTTTGCCATGCCTTGGAATGGTACAATAGGAGAGAATTAAAGATATAGATGTAGAAAAGTAGAAAATACGTAAATTACAGCTCGCCAGATATTATCTGTTCACTTTCGAAGAACACGACGATTCTGAGGAATACCATAGATATAGCCTACATTTGGAATATAGAACATACTTTGAATGATAGATGTTAGAGTGGAAACTACTGCCTTCTGTCATGTTACAGTCAGTAGTAGAACATCTAGGTTTCAAACAATAATACGTATACACACACTCACCCCTTTGGCTTCAGGCAGTTTGACTTCTGGTTCACCTTTCTTCTTATTCTCCTCACACAAGTAGTGGAAGATGTTCTACATTGGAGTGGAGATAGAGAGAAAGAGAGAGAGAGAATGGAGTTAGAGTATTTGAGTTATCCAACAGATAACTAACTATATACTATTTATATACTGTTGATTGGTACCCGTTATAAAATAGTGGATGTAAAAGTCGACAGAAAGGTTGCATGTATCTTTTCGTGAGCAAGTCCTTGGCTTAAGGATAATAATTACTCAGAGTGGGGTGCCTCCAAGAGCTTAGACTATAGCGACGAACATATTATGGTCATGAGATAATGGACTATTGAGCTAGCAGAAATATATTAAAACACAAGAAATAGGTAAGAACCTACAGAACTAAAGTGTGTGTTTGTGAGCTAACATAATATTTAGTCATCTTATATATATTCTATAATTTTAATCGATTGATACAAACTTTGATTTTCATTAATAGGGAAAAAGAAGATACGAACAAATTAATAAGGGATTTTTAAGAACAAATGTATTTCTACTTACCAATTGATGTTTATGAATGTAACGAGAACGTACAAAACCTTCGTATCATTTTAAAAGTTAAACATATATAAGTATTTAATATACTCACAATCTTACAAAAGAACTATACTCAAACATATTAATATTCAAACTGTATAATATGTTTGTGCATATGCATTTTAAGCTATGGTGCAATGAATTACGAGTAGACCAGACAAGAAAGACAACTATGATAGACTTTTCCTACTAACCTCATGAAGGCAAGTATACTGGACATGATAAGGGGCCACTTTTTCCTCCCCTTTTATCTCCACCGAGATATGAAGTCGAATAGCACCGGACACGGCCGATTTGTCTGTTCGCTTTTCTGCAATTACGTGCAATATTTTATTGTTTATTATTAAGTTGTAATCTCATTTAAAAAATAAGTAAAATATAATAATTCATAAAGCGTGTTTTATAAGATGCGATAAATTTAAATGCTATTAGTTACAGTTAGAAATCCCTAGACACAAGAATAACTAAGACTTTACGTAAATATTATTAGCTTAAGAACTGGACGCTTCTGAATCTTTGTCACATACGAAAATTTCCGCGACTCCTGCTCTTAAACTTTCATAATACACAGCTAAAGCTTTACCTTTGTTCTGTTTAGTCACTATGGCTAAACAGCCTCATCTACTAAAGTACATGATAATCATTACATAAAAAGAATTTAACAAATACAAATCTTTTAATAATGATTAACTGGATTATAATCTACACAATTAAAAATAGTATACATTTTAAATTATTTGCAAAAAACTGTCACAATTTAATCGATAATATTGATGAATATATTTCAATAAATATGCACAATAATATTGTAACTTATACATAAAATTATGAAAAAAATACAACACATTTAAAATAAAATCTTGTACTGTAATACTTGTTTATACCTGAAAAGCATACTTTTTCTTTACTTATACTTACATCGAACATATAAATAGTTGTCAACATAATTCCTAATTCAATATCTATAAAGCATTTAAGCCAATAAAATTTAATTCTGCAAGTTGATTTGAATTGTTCGCAACTTGTGATATGATTTTTTTTCGAAATTTGAAATATTTCTATTTTTAAGTGATTAACATACATACAGCAAATAATACATGTATATAATATATATTCTACATAACATTATAAAAAAGGGTTAATGCATAGCTAATAATAAAAGAGATTGTCATTAATACAAATGCTCATATCATTATTTAATAAAATAGTGCAATACTTGTAAATACATACGTGTGACTGTATATCTAAACTTACTTTAAGAGTACAATATAAAAAGAGAATCATATATATTCATTTGGAATCAAAAAGAGGAACATATTCAAAACTCAAATTTAATCATCTAAAAAAACTGAAAATGAAATTATTCTTAGATTTAAAAACATGCTTATATGTACATGCCAGATTATATTATACATATCATTTGATACAATTATGTCTAAAATAAGTGCATACATAGAACCACTAATTGAATATACTCGCAAAAAAAGACAAACGTATAAATTCAAGATATAACGCATTGTGTAGAGTTATTTTGTGGAAAAAAGAGTAAATATCGAGCAACCAGGTATTTGTTAAGATGTATTTATTTAGAGCAAGCAAGTATGAAATCACACAGATCAAGTAAAATGTCCACATCAGGAAATCTGAAATAGCCTGCACCTGCGTGTTAGAAAAAGTAGCTTATAGTAAGCTGTAGATTATTTGGAAAAATATTTAATAATAAATGAATATTTCTGCTGAGAGAATTTCAGTTATTTACATAGCGTAGCTTAATTTTGATTTTCAAAAAAATATACATACATTTACGATGTGTTTATATGTTATTGATATAAAAATAGAATAAATTGATAGATGAGTAAATATAAATATATGTATATATATACAACTTAGAAGTTGTACACAAGAATTGAAAATAATTATAAGTTAGATTCCGAAAATGTTGCATGTAAATAAACAGTAAACATTTGGTGTTAATTATAAAAGGCCTACAGGAACATGTAATTATTGATTGCTTTAAGACTTAATTGGCTGCTACACTAATTAGAGATGAGAAATGCAAATATATGTATGACACACACACAATCACAAACCATAGAATTATATACAGACAATTTCAAATTATAATTATAATATGGACATTTTTCTAGATATACATATCGAAATTGGAATCAAAACGAGTTTGAAAGGTTTGTGATGTATAGGAGAAAGGAAATGTTACAGGTAATTGAACTTCAAACTGAAATGCCACAAATCTCACATATGAACAAAAATGTTGAAAAATGATGTGTATTTATTTATTGTTTATATAAATATCGTCGTATTTCAGAGAGAAATATGACACCGCTATTGAAAATATACAGCGCGGTCAGTTATGACTAAAAGTCTTATTGCATTAAATTACAGAACTGCCGTTTTAATTTGATCATCATTTTGATTCCATTTCAGCACTTTTGAAACACAATTGTTCCTTTAAGAATATTCAATAATTATAATCAATATCGTGTAGGATAAAATATTGATAAAATGCTTATTTTAAGACGCCACATGTGCTTACAACTATGATTGATGCAGCCTCGGATACCACGCATGTATTCACTCCTGGCTTCACGCATATCAAGTATAAATGCAATTGCGCTTACTCTAAATCTAAGACGTAGTGATGTGTGTTCCAATAGTGAGCACTACTGATAAAGCGACAGTTTTACACGAACTTATCGTTCCTATTTCTAATTAAGATACATTTTAAAAAGCATATTGAAAGATTTTAATAATAATCTTCTATTTCAGAAAGAGTGACTACAATTCTACCTTCTAAGTAGGATTTATTACTGTGGATTAACACGATATATGCTCATATTTGGATCTGTGTCGTAAAGGGGAGGTTTTTGTAGTGTCGCCAGGAAATATAATGCAGATACATATTTTCTAATTTAATACTGGTTCCTAAAATAGGTTACTATAATTTAAAGATTTTCATGCAAAATTTACTCTTTTTTATAGAAATATGAAGCAATTGTGTATAGACTATTTATTAATAGTTTATCTTATTTACATAAATGCAATTAAGCTCTTTAAAAAAGAATATTCTTGTTGTTGTTTTCAAAACCCATTTTAGATATTACTTTACGTTTTTTTAATCATTCAAATTTTTAATTCAAATTTTTTTGTAAAGTATTGGGTGCTGACGTCGGCGTTACAGATTTAATAGAATTTACTAATATAAACATTTTATTAAAATAGGGGTAATTTCTATAACCAAAGAAATTAGTAATTTAAAAATATTTGTCAAAAGAATTAAACTAATTTTCGAAACTGTATTATGGCACTTTATCGCTGACAATTCGAATTATACATATCTTTATTTACTTGCGCATGAGTCAACATGAAATATACATACGCCACTGACACTAAACATCGTATATGATACTAAATGCGCCAATTATTGTCTATTTATTCAAAACAGAGCTAGAGACGGAACATAACTTTATTCCGCACTGTAATTACTTCGTAGGTCTAAATCATACATACGTACGACACAGAAAATTTATGAAAACAGGCATTATATGGACACATACATACATAAACAAACAACATGCATATAATGTAATTAAACTAGATATAAATGGGGATTTCGTTAGTTGTTAATTCATTGCGGGAAGGGGGGGGGCGGGCTAGTCTGCCAGTGTCCCCGCTTGAGACTCAGTGTGTTTACCAAGATTGTACCATACATCCATCTCGCCGGATAGAGTTCGAACTTCAATCATCGTCTGACCAAGAAAATCATCCGACTCCGAGGTCAGTTTGGAGCGTAGTTTCGACCGAAAATCGTTGTCTTCGTCCCTGAATTAATTGATCCATTTGTTGGTGATGGGTGTACATAAGGGATTTTGGTGATGGCGATGGTACAAGTTGAAAAATTACATACATACATACATACATACATACTACATACGGTACACTAGGCATGTAATATATTAATACGCAAATAGTTGGCAAGTGGGGCGCGTATTATAATCGGAATTTAGTCATTAATGGATTGTCCAAATCTTTCCTACTATTTCCTAAAATTGGAATCGACATCGTGTAATAACGACCAAATTGCGAGCGGTCAAATCGCCTATTTGCAAAAACTCAAAACGATAACGATGAATTCTGCATCGTGATTATTAGCCTTAGACTTACTTTGTTTACTGCTTTCATTCCAGCAGTCTTATTGAAACGCCAATAAGACTAAAAATACGCCTAAAACAACGAAAAAAAATACAGTTTGACATTGAAAATAAATGTGCAAAGAACACATGGCAAATTTTGTGACAATAAAACATGCACATACATAAATATTAAGAAGGATAATAATTGCTGTTAATGAGGAATGTATGTATCACAGTATACAAAGACACGAACACACATGCATGACCAAAGAAGATAATATCAAAGAGTAGAAAAACTGGAAGAATAACATTCTTGGGAGGAGATAAGAAGTGAAAATGGTTGTTGTGGGAATCCAACCAGAAGGCATGATCAATAAAATAATGGTACTACAAAGAAGACAGCATAAACAAACGGATTTATTTGTAACATACATACATGTATTATACTTTTAATGGAAGCTAATAAGGTTCTGGGTAAAATAGCGTTGTAAATATATAGAACAGAATGAAGCAGCGATATTTAATAAGAAATAAGAAATAATGACCACATTGATGTGTGAAAGCACTCAAGCTACCATGAATCGGAAAGGTGTTGGGATCAATAGATTAGAGAGAGAGAGAGAGGAAAGCAATAAGAATAGATTCAAGGGTGTGATATTCGAGGGTAATTGAAATAGATAGGAGGGGTGATGTGATGATATGTAAAGTACATACATACATACATCGATAGAGAGAGATAAAAAGGAAGGTGCGCACATTATGACCTGGTAAGTCGCACCAATTAACAATGACACAGCACGCACACAGTTTCTTTATTAAAATACAATGAATCTTCTCTGAGATCATGATCCTACCGAGGTTGTACCAAACGTCCATTTCACCGCTGAGTGTGCGGACCTCAATGATGGTCTGGCCCAGGAAATCATCGGATTCCCGGGTCAACTTTTGCCTAATCCGTGATTTTAGATCATTATCTTCGTCCCTATTGGTAGAGACGAGGATGTCAAGGTGTTGTTAGGATGAGAGGGGGGGGTTGGTGGAGTGGAGGGGAGGGGAGTACAATTTGGGGATGGAATTGAGATTAAAGCAGCTATTAAGCTTTCCACAGCATCACTTGTAAGTGGAATAGAAATGGAGCTAAAATTATAAAATACCCGTTTGGCTTCCAAGATATTATACTTAATCAACGTTTTTAATACTTTAAATAGTTTTATAAATCTATAAAATTTTAATACCAGATATAATTTTGACCAAAATAATATTATAGTATAGTTCAGTATAGATATGCAAATTCTTTCTTTATTTTACCTTCAAGACTGATTCTACCCAAAATTTTTAATTTTTCATCGCTTTATAGAATGTATATTATAACATTGTATTATATTTCACTTTATATTATAGCATTAATTATACAATAAAAAGCATACATATTTTGAAAGCCATTGAACGGTTTCTTATTGGCAATAAGAGCAAATGCATATTGAATAATCATAGTAAAGGACCATAATATTATGAAGTTGAGGTATATAAATAGATATAATGTATTAGTATAAAATAAAAAATGTGTGGTTTAGTCAATTAACTAATATTTTTATAAATGCTTAATTTAAAAATATATTCTACGGGAGTGGAGCATTACTGTGGAGATCATAATTACTTAAAGAATCAAAAAGACAAATAATAAGAGTATTAATTAGTAAACTCAAGATAAACTTATGGCTAATGTGAAAGCCATTAATGGAGTATATTTCATTGGCTAGAAGTGTCATCCTTTATGAATAAATTAAATCGCCTTTAATATCAACTACTTGAGTCTAATTAGTCAATTTGTACATTAATATAGTTATCCTTTCGTTATATAAATGGCATAGAAGAATAGAATAGAATAAATTACCAAATTATATCACATTTTTTCAGTAAATTTGATAACTCCGTCACATGCTTAAAATAAACCAAAAGCAATAAATGCTTTCCTCTTAAAATCAATACAAAAACAGATCGTAAGAATCCATTTTTATTCGGTGCGCTAACTTTTAAAATATGACTAACATAAATCTATAATCTACATTGATACCAAAACTCTATCAGTTATACATAATATTTATAATTGTATACACAATCCAACTTTTTATATTTTTATAAAACACAAATTATACTTCACATTCAGTTATTTGAATTTAGAAAGTAAATTTAGAAACATTTGAATTTGTGGGCTCAATTTATTAGTACATTAGTCTGGCTAAGTCTATCGTTATAAGGTAAATGTGTCTATTTTTCACATGATGCATTATATACATGCAAAATTAAAAGGAAACCAAAATCCACCGTTGAAAAAAAAAATAGAAAATAAATTTAGTAAAAACACTTAAATTGAAGTGTTTGGCATTGAATCAGGCAACGAATGAATATATAGAGATATCATGCAATCATCATAAAATTCATGAATTTTCAAAGAAAAATATGTATAAAAAAATGGACATAAAAGAATGACCACATCCGATGCAGACACCATTATTATTATAGGTAGGTATTACAAATAGATATTAAAAGTCAGCCAAGCAGTATTCACGTCTCACAAAAACTTGTTGTCATTTCTGAAGACGTTTACAAACTCGGTTTTAGCTGCTCGTGCGTTATATGAACAAACGAAAATTCCCAAAATATTTCTGATATAATAGACTACCATAAGTACAGTATATATATACACATACTTCTTATGTATCTTAAAATATGATCTATTATTTACTTCTAACCGGTATTATCGGAAGAAAAGCAGTGTCTTTTCATAATGACAACTTTTATTGATGATAATAGTATGTAAACACCGTAATCAGATTAATGTTGAGATTAATAATGAAAATATGGAAGACCCGCAATAAGCCTCTTAACTATAAAACCAACTTTAATGAACTTTCAGACAATAAATAATACCTCTGATAATCACGTACAAGCAACGATAATCAAAGTCTCAATTAAAGTCAACATAGCATTAATATTAACTCTGTAATTAGATATATGCCTATGGTTTTTTATGCCTACTAACGTACTAACGTATAACTGGCGAATGTTTAATTTACTTAACAAATCGAGATAAAATTGTTGTTTCATTCAACCGAGTTTAGGTCTACATCCGTATTATATTAAAAAAATAAAGAAACATAATTTGAAAACAAAATTATATATATATAATAATAGAACATAATATACATTAGTAGTATTTTGAAAAGAAATTGGAAATGAATTTGTAGACATTTAATACTAGACATAGGATGTTAGCGTAGTGAAATTAATAAATAATGATATCGTAATTCATTTAAGTATAAAATAGTATAGTTTCTTTACAATAAAGAACCTTTCAATATTCAAAGTGAGAAAACGAATGCAACATTATTTCAAGTCGTAAAATTAATACATAGGAAATTATATGTTGATTATCAAATTACGCAATCATACTTGCTCAAGATATAAACCTTAATACGAGTATAAAGTGTATTTATTTCACTTATAACACTAACTTTGCCAAATGGTAATGTTATACTTAAAGATATAAATAAATATAATACTGTAAAATTGCTAAAATATCAGGAAATAAGCCAACTACTAATAATTGACGTTTCAACATATTTATTATAAAAAACAAAAAATAAATTATAATCTTATAAACATTAAGAGATGCACAATTAAGCTTCTTCTTAAATTAATAAAAAAATCTTAAGGATTATTATTTATTAGATAAAATAGATAATTAATTAATCATTAACATTAAAATATATTGCTTTAAATTAAACTAATATACGAAGCAAGTGTCATCAAATGAAATCAATAATTCATTTTTTAAATGAACATAGCAACTAGATTTGTTGGAACATTTTTAGGCTCATAGATAAACTTACCAAACACGAACTTTGATTCGATCCGAGGCATTGTGACATTCACTGAAGCAAAAGAAAACACATGAGCCAATGCTTTTAATGTATAATTCATGTTTCTTGTGTGCAAAATCAAATTATAACTTTGAAGTACTAAGTACATATGCATATCCTGATTTTATCGGACAGAATCGAGTCTATATTAGACTATTTTTGGCAGAACTATACTTTCTTATATATCCATCTATGTTTCTTAATTAATGTTTAGAAATATGTTTTAAATAAAATGTTGTCTTTAAAAAAGGTAATAAATAATAAAAAAGCAAGTTTCTAGAAGTTTAGATCATCAAATTATTTAAAAATGAACTCTAAACTAATACACAGAATTTAGAAGAGCTATTTTTGAGTACAAAATATGGAATATTGCATTTTTAAATGGCAGCATCATATATTGACCGCATTTCTACGAATAAAATATATAAATACTCTCTAAAATGCCAAATAAAGTGTATTAAATACAAATGGAAGTGCTACACACCTTAATTCTAAAGGTTTGTTATAAAGGTAACGTGTATTGGAGCCACTTCAAATATAATACTGGAAAGTTAAGGAACCCACAGTAATACGAGTAATTCTATTCTGAGACATTAGTTAGTCTCTACTAATCATTATTGATCAATTATTATGATTGTTTTACTACAATACATTGTGCCTATTTGTGTGGTTATATATGAATAGTAGCAGAAAAGATATGCACCAAGGTTTTAATAGAAAAGCAATTAATATACACGGCTTCTACAAAATTACTATTTAACCTATTTTTGTACTTTTCTATAAATATGTCAATTATTTTACTATTAGCGAATTTCCAGCTAATAAATTAATCTATAATGAAATACTCTCTTTGTGGATAATTTCTTTTCTTTCTACAAATGAATAAACTCAAGCCTGACTGGCAATAGAAATGAATCTAAGTAGGGTATCTATGTGAAATAGAAAGCGAGTTATATCGGATGTAAAATGATTTTACTGAGTCTAATCAAATCTTGTCAGAATTCGTTCGGTGCTCAAGATGTAAATTGATTTCAGAAAGCATACTGGCTTCTTCAATCTTACATCATGAAACAGTCATGCGCATTGAGATTTAAATTGGAAGAAATAAAAATAATCGTAAATATACACATTTTAAAACATAATATGTATATTTAATAATATTTATTATTGTATTATATTTAAGCTATAATAGCCAATTATTATTTCCGATATCGTATAACTAAAACTCTTTGATATTTCAGATTATAACAAATTAATATTTCAATAGAATTGAACTTTATTTACTTGATTATACTAGATTAAACAATATGGAAACATGTTATTCCATCAAACTAAAATGATAACAGTCAGTTAAATGGTATTATAATTGTTTGCAACTCAGACAGACCCGGAATAGTGTTCTTTATTTAATAATCCTTTCTTTTACTATATCCATTCAGTTATTGAATAATGTTTACTTAAATTGCCATGAAGTCAACATGCAGTCAAATATAACTCTGCATATATATATATATATCTTTATGTCACTGCACTGCATAAAATCAGTTTTAGTTAATCGATTTATTGAAAGTAATTTAATTTCAAAAAATCTTCTATGAGTTTGTTCAAAATGTTTAATTTAAAAACAATTAATTAAACAATTTGTAGAAAGACAGAATTTTCCAGTAATATAATACAAATATATTACAATACGATGTAGAACATTATCAAAACTAGCATGTCTTAACATTACTCTAAATAATAAACTGTAACGGATAAAAGTTAACACCAGCAGAACTAATATCTTAATCAATAATATGCGCAAGGATCGAAATATCCTATGAATATATTAATTTGAAGAGGATAAAAACTACGCTTTCATCCCTTACAAGTAGAACTTCTGATTCCAGAGCGGATTTAACTCCTGGGGAACAGTTTGCGTCCGCTTCTTCACTTTCCCGACCTGCACGGTGACATAAGGGTCGCTGGTGCCTGTCTTGTCCTTACCAATGAGCCCCTGGGCACATTTCACTGGAATGACAATGAAACAGATATAGTATATTATAGCGGAGATGTAACGTGTGTTCATTTAGAAAATATTATCGGATCATTTTAATCGATAACGATGTAAAGATAGACAAAGGAAATGTAACGTCGTCGCTTTCAAATCGTTGGTATGCGTTTAAATATTAAACTACAGTGGCTATAAAACATGTTTATCTTTTGACTAAGTAATTTATATTATAAACCAATATTATCAAATTCGTTTTAAGGCGAAAGCATTGCAATGTAGCTAATCACGTGAAAAGTAGCAATACTATTATGTCATACTTTTCATAATACAAAAGAAACTATTTTTTTTTAAATGAAAAAGATGTGGTAGAAGAAATTTATATCTCGTCTCATCTTATCTGGTGCCATCAAGTCGAGACGTGCAGTCAAAACAGCTACTATAAGCTATTATAAGATATTATATGGGAGTAAAAAGGGGAACAATTATGTCTTCTTTGTGCATTGAACTAAAATCCATCGCAACCCATAAATATATCAATACACAATGAAAAGGAATTAGATTTATCAGGCTAGTTTGCACATTATTTCCTCTTTTTGTTATACTATCTACATATTTAATAGTTGTCATGGAAACAGCATAGATTATAAGTACAATTAAAACCCCGAGAACAATTACTACACATGGTATATGTATAAGAGGTGTATTATGCTATTTGTATTAATTAAACAGCCAGAATAATTAGTGCCCGGACTTCTACACAACTTCAACTGATCAATATCGAACAAGCCAAGTGAAAAACGGAGCAAAACAAAGGCTTGTTAATTCCTCTCTTTGGAGAAAAAAAATCCAGTTTCTTAATGCAATATTAACGGCTCCACCATCAGTGTAAGGCGCGAACGCATACTTTTATAAGATTATATATGAAGTGATATATTCAACACTTATATTGAAAAAGCTTTTCGAGATAAAATTAAAAACATTGCACTTATAATTAACACCCTATAACTTGAACTGTGTAGCCTTGAATTTTAAACAAATTCATGCACATATAAGTAAAGCTGGATTTGAAAACAAAAAAGCATTTATATATATTATATATACAAATATACCTATATGAATATAGGAAAAAGAATGTTATATCTGTTTGATTTGATATATAACAACGTTAAGTTTGTGGATAGAAAGTTTGGTAAAGCAAAATTGTTTAAATGAAATAAGAATTTAGCATTTAATGTATTACTATATAAGCAAAGTTATAGTAAGCTACATATTTTTGGCTATAACTAATTCTTCAAACTTCGAATTATTTATCATGTAAAGTATGCCTAAATAAAAAATGGAATGACGTATTAATGCAGAAAGAATATATCGTACAACTGAAACATATTACATAGTACCGGAAGTTAATATATAGACAGGAAAAGTAAAGTCTTTCCTTCATCAGTTCTGAAGTATTGATGTGAGATGTCATAGAGACATAAGCATGTACAAATCAAAACAGTTTTGTGTGCATTTACTACCTCAATCCGCTCCTGATAATAGTATGTGTTCATTTGAAACAAATTCAAATTTGTAATACAACTTTCGGTAATAGAATTGGTAAAAATAACAAATTAATAAATATGTGATCTAGAAATAAGTGAATGATATTTATGAAAACTCAGACCCATATTATGCATAACGCCACTAACACTTTAATTCATTAAACAATTTGAAAACGTTTAAAGTTCGAAATCTTCATAAAATTCCATGAAAAAACAGATACATGCATTTATTAAAACGTAATGTTACATACAAAGTCATTAACCTTACAGACAAGTATATTTTAGATAAATGAATTTAAAATAAATTTAAAAATAATTGTTTGTATAACTTCAAAGCTTTAAATGGTACATAAAATGGAGAAATGTATGGTTTCTCAATGTGAAATTTAATCATGAGTAAGGGATTTAAAATGGCTTCGATTTTAAGTAATACTTTATACTTTTGGTAGAGAAGAAAAGAGAGACATATAGAAAACATTCCAAATGACGAAGAGCTTTGAATAAAATATAAGTTTCAAACAAGAAGTCAACAATAAATGATTATATGATTCAAATGGAAAATATAATTCAGATTTTTTAAATATTTATTACAATAATATTATAAATTTAAAACATTAATTCAACATTTAAACTGAAAATATCATCAGAATGAGCAATTTACGATAAACTAAAATAACTAAAATTGTTTAGATTCACAATATTTTATACTAACTAAATCATTCATTACATAAGTTGGACAACAAGGTAATAAAATAAACCGAGTTTCACATGTTATTCAACGAGCTGTCAACTAAGAATATAAAATAAGTAACATTTCAATAAATTGTGCACAATGAGGTAATAATAAGCAGAAACATGAACATATTTCCAGACCTGTTTTTGATAGTTGGATGCAGTATAGTTTCAGCAATGTCCATAAATCTTCTGAAAAACTTAATTTTGTATATTTATATACATACAACTATTCTCTAAAAAAAAGGCAGTATAACTATTAAAAGATCGTAAAGTTTTACTTTTAGAGTTTCAACAAAAGAAAATCTCCTTCATACGATTTCTTTGAATATTATAGTACATCAACCTGGTGCATATTAATCAATACATTTGAAAGACTGTCCATTGTTCTCTGTAGTCAGTCACACCCACCTGTAATGGCAATCTTTGCGGACCATTTACTCGTCCCGTCCAGTATGGACTGTTGTACGGACTTCATGTGATCCTTGTGACCGCGCATCTCGATCGAGAAGACAACACCAATCAGATCAAAGATTTCCGGCTGGGTCTGCTGCCTTTTCTCCATGAGCTCTTTGATGGCCTGGATAATGCTGTTTGCCTTGTCGTCGGCGCCATGCTTGGAGGACTTCTCGGCAGCTCCTGAGAGAAAGAAGAAGGCAGGGAAATTGAGTTATTAATCGGAGAAATAGAATGTTTCAACAAGCTTACACTGACTTACAGTTAAAACTGTCAGTATGTCTTTATGAACTATAAAAATATTCCCAAAATAAACACATTTATGTAAGTTTATAATGTATCAATGAATAGGTAAGTTTTTTATCAAGAATTTAAATGGGCAGTAAAATTGTCCAATTTATTTAACATGAATTAATTTAAATAAATAAAAATGAGGTAATTTGAAATGTAAAACCCCCTCTACTCCAGTTTATGTAAATAATAAACCAAACTAACATTATCGTAATATCATTTTTACGACTCTACTTTCAAATAGATACCTAGATAGATGTCAAATATTTTTTTGAATGAATTTGATAAGTTGGTAAATATATTATAGAATATGTATAATAGTTCTGTAAATGTAATTTAATTGTTTCACGCGGGAAAATTGCAACTCAAGATTGTGTTGAATTATTTACAAAAAAATAAATTCATCGCTGTCTTCTGACGATTTAGTGCAGATTATGAATACCACTTCGATAGCCATTGATAACTCATGGTACTCTATTATCGTTACATTGTACTATTGTTAAAATAAATGCAGAGTACACTATCAAAAGATTCTTGAATGTATGTTGTAAGTATCAATGAAAAATAAATCATTTCAAAGAATTAATAAAGAAATTGTCCATCATAACTTGATAGGTTTATCTTAAAGATTTCAATTGCAGCAAATGCATAGAACCTGACTTACTTTCCTATCAATGTACTTTTATAATAGCACACACGAATCAATTATATTTGACAACTACATAATATGTATCACTATTAAATTGGTCATAAATAAACTGAGCAAACACTATGATTACTCTCTTTAATATGTGTACAATAAATAATTTGCTTTTAAATTTAGAAGTTTAGTTGAACACCACTGAACGAGGCTAACTTTCAAACCGGATCAAGGAGTCTATTGTTTGATAATGCCGCTTAGGACAAGGGCGATAAGGATGAATTGTGCAGTCATAATCTTCTATAATACTATCTATGTATCTTTACACGGGCAAAACGCAGATCGAATCCAAGCAAATCAAACTATATTTATGATATACTCTCTAAACACTGCAGTAAGAATTAAGTCAGCGATCCTACATTGCTGAATCAAGTCACATTAGGAAACATATATAGGTATATATCTCTTTTTTGAGGGGTAGACATTTGACCATCCAATTGTGTGTTTGATGATTCCACTCCTTATTATATAGATAAAGGATATAAGTACAGTCACAGATATTAGCCAAACCAGCAGTGCTACATTTATAGTTTGAGTATCGCAAATATATATCACTCCAAAACTAGGAATTTAAGGATTTTAATGGTTGAATTTAAATCAATAATCTGTACTGTCAAACTGTCCTTCTGGGTTATAGGAAAAGGCTATTCTATGACTGTAATATTACATAAGTGTAGTCGAGGAAGGAGTCTCCAATGCAATCCATTGAAGCATGGATGTATAACTGGTATATGGGCAGTAGGCCAGCCGAGCCACGAGCCAAGAAGAACCCTGAAGCAAGCTGTGGAAGGAAGCAATTACCAGAAAATTACACGCTAGAACTCTGCTAGAAACTATACCCATTCCGAGAGCAGCTGCTCCAATGTGTCTACAACAAAGGTCATACTAGGTATTGTGCATTACCTCAGCTCCCTCTTCCTTTTTTGAAAATTCACATTCTTTTGATCTCAAAATCGAAATTAAAGCGAGAAGAGAGAGAGATATTGAGTAGGAAATGAATGTATTGTGTACTTATATATATATATATGCTATGTATAGGATGGGCTCTCAACGCGCGTGCAAGCGAAGCGACTCAGAAGAGGGGATCTAATGGGAAATAAATAGGAATGGTTCAATTCAAAGTGGAAGCAGAAGAGACAAGAAGATGTCCTCGCATAATAGGAGACTATGATATGAGGCAGGGGATTAACTATCGATATTCTGGAACTCGAGATGACCGATATTGAAGATACGACTCATTGTAATGCTCTAGCCATGCTTATTCAATCTACGATCGACCGTCAAAGTTCAGTTCAGGGTTTACCGACGCAGATACACTCTGATAATGTAGCTAGAAAGGACGCTTCCATATGAAATCAACAGGCGGAATCTTGCCTTCTATATTACACACGCCTTCTTTCCGTTTATATTTTGTGAGAAATGATTTTACTCCAAATATAACTTTCAAATTTGACTTTCGTTTACACTTTTAAAACTAGAATGCTATTATTCTGCTTTTACCATGACTTCACTCTTCTAATATACGTGGCGAAGGTTGAGGGTAAATGTCAATAAGCGAACGATTGGTTGAGTATCGTTCAACTCCAGCTCTTCACCTGCTACCGAACTCTCTCAGGCATTTAGGAGTGGTGTAAGGCATAAACAAGCACGTCTAAACTCCCGCTGGGAAAATCGAAAACGCGCCGACTTGGGGTTTAAATTATAATAGAGCAGAGACTCCAATTGAGAGGATGAATGTGAGACGTACTCTCCCCGAGTTGTCTTTTAGTGGATTTCTAGCTATCACCACAATAACTCTTCCGAATATGTACAAAAGAGACGAGAGTCATCGATTTATTTTTAAAAAATAAAGCCTACGGGTGAGTTGATGTGTGCATGAGTGACAGTGACTATGTACACATCTTCACACCTGCGCGTATTTTTTGGTACACAGCAGAACAATAGCCTAGGGTGTCTGTGGAGATAGCATAATGAGGGAGGGGGGGAGGGATAGAGATGGGATAATATTATTAGTAGAAGAGTTGCTTATCAATATTATGAACTGAAACCTGATTACTATCGACCTACATAGATAGCTAAACCGACTGAATTTTTAAAATTTACTTCAAATGAAACCACAATGAAACAACTATGAAACAACTGACGGATGCCCACTCGTTAAATGTCAACGGTAACGGTAATTATTGTATTTATTTAATACATATAATACAGAGAATAACACATCTACAATGCAACTATATTATGTAAATATAAGGCCTAGTTCAAAGTGAGTAGGTAAGCAAATACGACAAGAACGGGAAGATGCCACGACACTATTCTTTGCCTCGGGCAGCATAATTAGACAGGAAAAATTAATTTTCTAATTATTTGTGTAACATCGATATATGCAGGTATATTGTATTAAAGTTCATCAAATCATAGTCTGCCATAAATTTAGAAATCTTGTATTTTATGGGTTGGCTGTTTAAATAATGACTACATATTATAGTCCTGGAAATATACTGGAAGTGAATTTTCTCTTTTATTGATGTTAGTTGCATGAAAATGTTTGAGTACGTCCGTTATGCACTCCAATTTGGCTACACTTGACGGGTCTCCTGTCAAACATGTCAAACATCTCAACTAGGTGGATATACGTATCTACAGAATCACAGTCCCAAAACCTTCTCCTTATGCTAAAAAGTAGCACCTCACGTGAAATAATATATAACGCAAAGAGCATCTTCATTTAAAAGAGAATAAATATCAAAAAGATGATCTAGTGATTTTAACTTTTTTTAAGTCATATTATTTGACTAATTTTTTCCAAGATAACCTTTAAAAAGGTTATGAATTAAATTAATAGAAAAAGTCCAGAATTGCTACAAATTATATCTCAATTAATTGAAACAAATTTACTGTAAAAGATTATTCGATAAAATTTATACTATTTAAATATTACATACTATTACTCAGAAGATAAATTTATCGTTTAAATAAATAAATGAAATAAATAATAACATTTATTCTTTTATAAATCTTATAAATCTAAAATCATTTCAAATTGAAAATCACATACAATATTTCAATATAAAACTTTTCAAACGCTAAATTTTTCAAAATCACATGTATTAAATCTATAAATATTTTTATAAAATAAAATTATTTTATACATATTACTAACTCACTTTACAAATAGTCAGCATAGCACAGCACAACCAACTCACTTTGCCAGACCACACAAAGCAACCAACTTTCTTTGCCACAACGCACAACGTTTCTAACTCATTTTTCCACATCGCATAACGCAACTAACTTATTTTGCTACATCGCATAACGCTTCTAACTCATTTTTAAAAACATTGCATAACGCTTCTAACTCATTTTCCACATCGCACAACGCTTCTAACTCATTTTGCCACATCGCACAACGCTTCTAACTCATTTTGCCACATCGCACAACGCTTCTAACTCATTTTTCCACATCGCACAACGATTCTAACTCATTTTGCCACATCGCACAACGCTTCTAACTCATTTTCCACATAGCACAACGCTTCTAGCTCATTTTGCCACATCGCACAACGCTTCTAACTCATTTTTCCACATCGCATAACGCTTCTAACTCATTTTGCCACATCGCACAACGATTCTAACTCATTTTGCCACATCGCACAACGATTCTAACTCATTTTGCCACATCGCACAACGTTTCTAACTCATTTTCCACATCGCACAACGCTTCTAACTCATTTTGCCACATCGCACAACGCTTCTAACTCATTTTTCCACATCGCATAACGCTTCTAACTCATTTTTAAAAACATTGCATAACGCTTCTAACTCATTTTCCACATTGCACAACGCAACTAACTCATTTTGCCACATCGCATAACGCTTCTAACTCATTTTGCCACATCGCACAACGCTTCTAACTCATTTTTCCACATCGAACAACGCTTCTAACTCATTTTGCCAAATCGCACAACGCTTCTAACTCACTTTGCCACATCGCAAAGCGCAACCAACTCACTTTGCCACATCGCACAACGCTTCTAACTCATTTTGCCACATCGCACAACGCAACTAACTCATTTTGCAAACAGTCAGCATAGCACAGCGCAACTAACTCACTTTGCGACATCGCACAGCGCATCCAACTCATTTTGCCACATCGCACAGCGCATCCAACTCACTTTGCCACATCGCACAGCGCATCCAACTCATTTTTCCACATCGCACAACTCAACTCACTTTGCAAGCAGTCTGCATTGAGGAGCTCCTTGCATTTCTCGTGGCACTTGACGCCACACTCATTGCAGCGAACACCTTGTCGTGCCAGACCCCAGAGAAGGCCTTCACATTCGTAGCAGTAGGTGGGTGATGTGGCTGACCAGACCTGGAAGTTGTGTGGTGTGTTCGAGGAGATTGGGTACATCAGTGCCTGCAGAGTCTTCTTGTACACGTGGAGTTTCTAAGTGGGCGTGTGGTGGACGTAAAGAGCTTGCACATGTATCAATAAAGAGTAGCATGACGCATTTATTTCTGAATACAGATTACAATTATTACTACTACTAGTTATATGTTTTCCAGCTGCTGATAATAAATGTAAGCTCACAAAATTCAAAGAAATAGTTTTTAATTATAAACAACGATAATTAACTTTAATTTTATGTAATTAGTGCGTTATTTTCATGATTAAAGAATACAAGCTACTTCTAGATTTTGAGTCTGTTTTACTTTTTACTTTTTCTGTCTAACCTGTTTAGGCAATATGTAAATAGGCAATTAGTAATTATATTTATTTTACATTTGACGAATTATATTGAAATATAAAACTAAATGAATTGATTAGATAATTTTAATCACTTTTTAGTTCAATTTAAAAGTTTACAATATGTAAATAAAAGATTCATAAAAACATATTTATATAACATAGATATGCATACAAAATTCTACGTAAAGCAATGAAATTACATATTTTAAGATATGCGAGGCTTACTTGTATTTCAATAATTGTTACATAAACCTTTAAAGTTAACTAAGTAAGTTATATATATTTTTTAAAGTTTATTCAAATGTTTTTATTAAAATAAATTGCTGTTTATATTTGTTATTAAGAAAACAGGTAAATTTAATTAAAAATATATTATTGGTAGATGTCAACACAAAAAAATAAACGTTCGCTGATTAATTAATTATTTCAAATAATGCTTAGGATTTAAAAGACAGTCTTACTTTCAATTAAGAAGTTCAGATTTTACCATTTACAAATATTAAGCAATTATTTATAAATATAATATTAATATATATTATAATATTAATGAATATATTCTAAGAACACAATAAAATATATTACAATGATTTCGATCTTTATTTACTAAACTTTATATCACGAATTACGCTTCAAGTTTTTCAATTATATATATACAATAATTATATTTAAAGTTATAACATAGTTTATCGATTAAATATACAAACTTATTTTCTGCAGTAAACAAATAATTAACATGATATTTTTAAACGATTAAATGTTTTACATACATTTTAATGCAATACATGACATTTTAGGAATAAATACCACGAAAGTCAAAAAGATTCTTTTGACAACTATCAACTTACCAATTCTTCATCATTGAGCGATTGTCGAGTCACCATATTGGCACTGGCTGTGCTTACGTTGCGTTTTTGAGCAGCCATCGTCTAGTTAAGACGCAAACAAGATTTCAAGAATTAGTTAAAAATTCTGTCATATTGGAAGGACTTCTACCACATTACTTATCTACAAAAATGGTATTACAGGGTATTACAGACAAAAGAAAAGAAAATGCAGATCGCAGTCGTTTATTTCTTCAAGGTTGAGTTTCTGTTGCCTTTGTTAAATAAAGAAACACACGTAATGATAAAAGAGAGTTGCAATAAATTATTACAACTCGCGCAATATGAAATATCAACGAATACGTAGTCAAAAGAAGAAAAGAAGAAAAATATTTGTTTGTAAAATAAGTCTCATATATTATTATATTATTTGTTTGCAAATTTAGCAATGCACATTTGAAAACTTCTAAATTTGATCATATTATATATATTTCATTCAATTAAACACTTATTGCACGAGTTTAAAGTGGAACGAGAAATACAATTCCATAAATACAGATACATATAATGAAAGTACCGAGGCATGAGCTTCATATTCCACGTATTCACATAAATATAATAAAAGTATGGAGACATGAGCTTCATATTCCACGTATTCACATACATATAATGAAATTAACGAGACATGAGCTTCATATTCCACGTATTCACATACATATAATGAAAGTACCGAGGCATGAGCTTCATATTCCACGTATTCACATAAATATAATGAAAGTATTGAGACATGAGCTTCATATTCCACGTATTCACATAAATAAAATGAAAGTAATGAGGCATGAGCTTCATATTCCACTTATTCACATAAATATAATGAAAGTACCGAGACATGAGCTTCATATTCCACTTATTCACATAAATATAATGAAAGTATTGAGACATGAGCTTCATATTCCACGTATTCACATAAATAAAATAAAAGTACCGAGACATGAGCTTCATGCATATTGTATCATACAATAACAAACAAACACATAACAAGTCATCACAAAAAGTAATCTGAACGTCCCTAATCTTTATTGGTAAGATATATATATAAAAAAATACAAAATACAGCAAGCGAATTTCTATTACAAATACATTTGTATAGTAACAGTGACAATATTTACAGTATATACAGGGTGGCCCAACAGTTGGTTAACAGTTGTATTCAGTATACATATATAAGGGTATGAAGCCTTTTCCTATACTAAACACTACAGTAGGTATTTTAATTGCATAGATTAAATTAAGCGTCGCTCGCAACTGGTCGGACCGCATGGGCAGAGCACCAACACGTATTTCACTCTCCTAAAAAATCCACACCGCGCGAATCTTCGGAGTTAAATATACCTCACACTCCATTATAGCGAACGATGTCAAATCTTAGATTGAAACCTTACAGGTCCTGGTTACTTTCTGGGTTACTCGAGGATAGTCATGATCGTGAACAACAATTTTACGAAATTTTCTTAAATGCAATTAGGGTAAATCAAGAAATACTCGATCATGCATAATGGACTGATGAAGCCATTTTTAGTCTATCAGGCTATGGAAACCGTCAGAACTGTATTATTGGAACATAAGCAGCAAACATGTCACAATGGAGACTCAAGTGAAACAACCAGGTGTTACTGTTTGGGGAGGTTGCTTATCAGAGGGCCTCGTAAGACCAATATATTTTGATACGATTGTGAATGGTCAAATCTACTTGAATTTGCTTAGAAACACCATTCCCATACTCAGTCAGTATCCCTATTTCAATGTATTTCATGCATAGGATGGAGCCAGTCCCCATCATGCTACTGTTGTTCGGAGATTCCTTGATGAGACGGTTAGGAAGACGTGGGCCGATCGATTGACCTCTCAGATCGACGGACCTCATCCCAATGGACTTTTTTTTATATATGACAATCAAGTTCTGTGTTCCAAGATGTGTTGGAGTTATTGAACGCCATCTTCAGGCCTGTATTACAAATGAAGGAAACCACTTTGAATGTTGGTACTATTGAATGCATTTGTAGCATTTTTCTGGATACTGATATATTTCTATTAACTGTATACAAACTTTTGGGCCACCCTGTATATTACAAGTGACAAATTCTTAAATAATGTGACCCAAATAAAATATATGATATGTTTAAAAGTCCTACTTGTAAACACGCGAAACGTAGATTACATCAAATTCTAAAAACTCCGAGTTAGATTTATCAAAAATCAATGCAAAAAGAACAAATAAGACGCATGGTTTAAATTAAAAATTCTGACAAAATTCTGCCCTTCAAATTAAACATATTTTAGTACTGGTGCATATTATTATGATTTTAGATGGTATAGTTTAATGCATAAGTAAGAGCAAACATTGTGATACCAGAATAAAATATCAGTGATGACGTTGGGAGTAAATGGAATCCATTCCCAGATGACCAAATGTACAGTGCTTCTCATGCTACATATTATAATTTCTTAACCAAGTTTAAATAACTTAAGTTTATCACACATGAGATATCAGACAATGTAAACACTAAGATATAAATAAACTAGAAATTAGAAGTTCTACTACAATCTAATTATATTAATTTTTGTTTGCTATAGTAATAATTTAAATGAAAATCGTTATCCACAAGACGAAATGCTATGTTAGAAATTGATAAAAGAATTATCATGTTGCAAGATTACAAAATTTTTGGTGAAAATTTTAACAACTAATTATATTGAGAATAGTTTCATGTGAATTTCAATAATTTGTTTGAAGTTACTAAATGTATTCCAATGTGCATTAGTTGATTATAAGAATATCTTTGGAAGGTAAAACATATTGAAGAAAGTCACAGAAGTTAATAAATTCCAACCTGCTTTATATTTTAGGCGTTAGCAAGGTATATTTTTATGTTGGTAAATAAATGAACAATCTTTATAAACAAATATTTTCCCTCGGAGATAAAGTCTGAATTAGTTATAATCAAATTTTACATGCAATTTATAAAATTTTATAACAAATTAAACAGAAATATATGCATCCAATAGAGGTGATATAACCAATGACTCAGTTCTAAAACAAATATCTCTTTTTTAAATTTCAAGTTAATGTATAATATGTAATTTAATGATGAAATGAAGAAATGAGTAAATAAATATTAAAATATGTACATATGTGAAAAAATGCAACTTTGTTGACAGTACGTCAAGACGTTCTGTGAAAAAAAGACGTTTGAAACATAAACTGTAGCACCAATTAACATCATGGAATGTCTTACTTCGATAAAAGGGAATGCATGAATAGCGTCTTGTCGGGGAATGTTCTATGCACGATTCAAAAAGTTAGAATTGAAATGTCAGAATTTGAAATACCTCATACAAATACATGTAAAATCAATAACTGAAATATAAAATTATGCACAGCTGCTGTTAAAATGCTCAATGGTTGATGTTAATCAAAATTAACGACTTTATATTCAGTGTAATCTTAATAATATGTAGTTAAACTGACAATGGAAAATATAGAGTTTGTATGTGTAACATTCGCGGATGCACTTGTGTATGAATAAAAATAGATTATGAATTGGATTTAAGGAAAACATTTCATTTGGATAAAGAATGCGTTTGAATCAATTAGTATAATTTACTTGAATTTACACAATTATTTCAAAACTAATTTTTGATTAACACAAGAACATGTCTATCTAATAAATAAATCTTTTTTACAATATGAATTAAATTACTAATAATTTATTAAATTTGAAAATCAGTCAAAATTAGTTCCTCTTTTTTTAAACCAAAAAGGGTTCATTAATTTGTTTTTGTTTCTCTATTACTGCTGGATGCACTACGTTTGTCGCTGGATAAAAAGTGATATCCCCATGATAGAAGTAATGAATCATTTCGCTCAGATAAATAATTCCAATTATATTATATGATACGTTTCGTTTTTATTCTTTGACTGCGAGGCAATGTTACTCTTTGTAACCTATATTCACATAAACCCAAATTACACATTAAAACAAAGGCGAAGGGTGGAAGGGGTAGAGGGGGGAGAGGAGGGGAGGAGAGGGGAGGGTGGAAGTAGAAAAACGCTGATCGCTCTTCTGAATTCGGAAAAATATGGAGCAGGCATGCCGGGTGGGTTAAGTAAGCAAATTGACAGGCAGGCCAAGGGTTTCTCGATTCGAAAATTGAACAAATACGAATGCTATATGGATGGGGGAAGGAGGGCTTGGTGTTTTCAGTATATTTAGCACGAAATAAGAGAAAGCTTTGGAAAAGACCTCATTACAAAGAGTATTGTGTTGCTCAGTCGTTTGGTTTATGCGTTAGCCTACATATTATAAGCGATGGTAGAGAGAGAGGGGGGGGCATAATGATTAATTCAATTAAAATCAAAAAGATTATAAAAATGCCGGCTACGATTGTATAATAGACTACACAGATAGTGGAAATATATAATAAACGGATACATGGATATATATGCGTATAGAAAGACACCACATATACAAAGCGTACAAATTGAAGCATCATAAAAATTGAGGAGAATATTATTATTATAAATAAATAAGCAGCAATATATGAGTATTATGTACTAGCACACATTTTAATTACAGATTGAATTACGGGCTCAATATAAATTCCATAATGCTTATAAAACAATAATAATGCTACTATGTATGTACATACACGCTTATGTAATATATATATATATATATATATATATATACTAAATATTCAAAATAATGAGTTCTACAGTAATTATCAACATTGATATTAACATCTGCAATATGTAACGTAAGCCAAAAAAACACATATATAGCGGTATGTTTAGAATATAATTATATGTGTATCTTAGACGATGCATATAATAATGTAAGTAATACTCTGAGACATGGAGAAACAAAGTTGAGGACTTCCTCAAGGAGAATGCGAATACATACATCGAGACACAAGGGACATATTTAAGAGGTAATTTCTATGAAACATGCGTATTTACCTGGATAACCTGTGGATGGGAAGCAGGGGAGATGAAGACTAGCATCATTAAATGACATTAAAGTAGGAAAATAAATTGTCCTTTACACTCCTTCAGTACATTTCAATCAAATTAAATGAATATAAATGTAAAAAGATAGAAACATAGGACGTGTACTCGTATATTTTTGTTTATTTGAGAATCAGCCTCAGCATCTGACCTTTATTTGCTGTCTGTAGCTCTAACTTTACACCTCACGTACTTAAAAACTCACTTGGGGGACTGAATTTTCACAAATTACTCAATTTTAGAGTTAATTTGGTTTGAGACATGTTGTCAAACTTAATATGATAAACTCAAAGTAAAGAAAATATTATATGTATATCGTTAAAGTTAAATATTTAGCTGTTTAGCTGTAAAATTCTCTTTTAACTCGCTTAGGATGAAGTTTCTAAGAAATTCGGTGCTACACTTATACTGTACAATTATGAGACTTGGTGTTAATGAAAACATTCAGTGTGTTTCTGTGATAGTAGCCGAATTCTCATTTTAATCTATTATTTAATTCAGTTTCCACTAAAAGACTCTTTACACGCAGAAACTTTCTATCAACAGTCATTAACACTCATTTTAATCCAACTGTTAAATAATTTCCAATTTCCTAAATATTCATGGATTTAAGAAAATTGCGAGTTTTTGCCAGAAACATGTAGTCAAAGAAAATCTACCTAGCATCACATATAGTATGTAGTATGAAGCTGTGGTAACACTTTATGTTATAGATATTTGGTAAAATTAACTTCCAACTAAAAATAGTATCTATCCAATTTCAACAATATTACCAAAAACACCAGTTCTCATTAAAGTATAATTGGAAAATTAATGGAATACTTTGCTGCATGTAATATTTTTAGTTTTCCAATAACTCTTTCGAATCATTTATTTTGTAAACGAAAAGATAATATGCACATGACGCAATAAATCAATAAAGTTATCAATTCACTACATTCTAATTATGAAATAAACCTCATTATTGTTATTAACTAAAATACAAAAATATTAATAACCTAGAGAGAAAAACACACAGATCGACTATTTCGTTTCACTAAGAATGAATCAAAATGAAAGGTTTATACTTTAAAGAATTGTCTACACGGAACTAAAGCAATACTCTCAAACTGAAATGCATGCTACACTGGCAAACTATTATTTGAAAGTAAAGTTTGGACTTGTAGGAGTGTCCAGGAGCTCTTACCAGATCACTGACGAGAGAGATGGACTTCTTCCCGATTCGAATATCCGGCGTGCTGTCGATGCTATTGTAGAAGCTGTTATGCTCCATCACACTGAAGTCAGCGAAGAATAAGAGGATGTGCATACATCAAAATTAAAGGTCATACAATAATGAGGACTCACTCAATGCAAAGTCATTACAAGTATTTCTAAAGATCGAATAAATTTATAAGCATTTTAGATTCAAATATTGTATTTTACTTATGTAGTTATAATTAGTTATCTCGCAGCATTTTAAACATCAAAGAAAACCCCCTATTATCTTATAGTGACCACAAGAATCAGTTTAGTGTCATATCTTACTTAAAATATCTTGAAATATTAATTAATTTTAAAAACTGAAATGTTTCACGTGTTTTTTTTTTTAATTCCTTATTATAACGACTATTACAATATTGTTATATCTAGTTAAGTTTTAAATTACACAAAATGATTAAATTCATTATTTGTAACATATTTTTATAAATTAAAATTATAAATTTCTACATATATATATGTTAGCGGAAATAGGCTTAATTAGGATTTATGCATAAATCCTAGGAATTATCAATAATAATTAGACATTATATAATATAATGCCAAGAAGTATGCATAATACTAATAATATTAATGTAGTTATAACGTGATATTTGACTTTTCTGTATTCATAATGCTTAATTTAATAAAATTCTATTATATTTTATCAATTATAGCTAAGAAATAACTGTTTTATAAAACATTTTAACGCAAAAGTCGCCGAATTTGACTGTTACGCTGTTGCACTTTAAAACTTATGTTTTAAGGATAAAACAATTTGAAATTTAATCGAGTTTTATTAAACAAAGCATAAGGAATACAAATAGTCAAATATAAAGGTATAACTACATTCATATTTGGTAACTCTAAGTATATTATACATAATTACTGACATTATTGATAATGCCCAGGAATTATGTATAAATCCTAATTATGCCTATTTCCGCTAACATATCAACCAAAAATTAAAACATAACACAATTTCCATACATTTCTTTTTCACAATAGTTTATGTTTAGTTTATTTCGTATTTATCTGTTTGTATCTTTATGCATTTGTATATTATATTCATTTCATTTCATTAGAGACGAAATAAATACCAGTTTATAAAAATCTGTCATATAATACATATTTGGCTTGCATACTCACACAGATTTTGGAAGTAAACTAATTATTAAATCATACAATTATAATTAAAATTAATTAAAAAGCTGTGCAGTGCTTTAATTGGATATTTTTTATTGCGAAACTATTACTTATTGTCTAAAAATACTTTAAAAACTAATATAGCTTTCTGGGACACGTGAAAAAATTGGTCAAGCAAACAATATTAATTGAATCCACTAATTTTAGATAAAAATCAGTTAAAACTTCATTCATATATGTCACTAAAAGATATTTCAGAATTAAATAATAATAATAATAATAATAATAAGTGGTTTATTTTATAACAGCACCTTAATGAAAATCTAGGAGGAATTGAAGAATTGAGAAATTATTATTCGCATCATTGAGAAATGGGTACTCGATGGATCGATATATATCTGTCATGTATAAACTTTACAAATTATATTTAGTCAAAACAAGTATTTCATGAAAATTGAAAGTATTATCTACTATTTCTGTAAACAAAATTCCAATTTAATATTATATTTAAAGTCACATGTAATTCAATCTTATTTACACGGAATAGTTGTTTATGAGGAATAGTTATAGTTAAGATAGAAGTATGTATGATACCAATAGCAAATAAAGATGATAATCATTGGTGCATATATCATCTAACAAATTTATAAAACCACAATCACATTTCCTTATCCTAACAATTTAAGAGTTTTGAACAAAATAAAAAAATGGGACCAAAATATAAAGAAAAGTATCTCATTTAGTATCTATAAACTTCTTACAAATAAGTATTATAATGTGCCTTTTCGAAATGATGATTTCACCGATATAAGTGCCAAACTTATTGCATGTTTCATAGAATATCATGCAATTGAGGCAGAAAATAGACTTGATGATATTTGATACATCTCATAATGCCCAGAGAAATGTCTTTAACAACTACGAAGTTTTCCCCAGTTCCTTTTACATTTTACACAATTCATCCGTACATTTACGGCATGAAGAAATTGAATACTATTTATCACAAAGTAGTAATAGGTAATCATTTTACATATTACCTTACTAAACAACTGTAAAGCGCATTCTGGAAATATATATGCCACTGATTTAAGTTTGTTTACTAAATATTTTTAGAAAATATTCAAACTATTTATTTACGCCAAATTTGATTATAATAAAAATGTAATGATAGTAGTGACATCACAGGAAAGAATAATTATGTAAACTAAAATCAAAATTTATCCCCACCTCTCCATATTTCATAGCAGCTCAAAGTGAAAGCTGCCTGCCTTTGTGTTTGACAGATGTTACGCGATCACTTTGTTATTTGAGGATAAAAAAATCAGTTTCATTTTTCTATTTCATCTTTTTGCCTAGCCCAATATAATTAGACACTAATGCATTCATTTGGAAAGTATGGAAGATGTAAGAAGAAGTGTATCGGTGCTGAGTATAGGCAAGATACACTTCTGCAAAACATTTTGTCTTGTCTTATTCACATCGAACTTCACCAATGTCTAATATTTCCTAACACAGAACCTTTTGTGAATCATCAAAGAGCGACATATTTTTTTATAGATGTACATATTTAAGACATGAAACATGAAACAACATTTACTATTAGAGGCAGTCGAATTATATATTTTTAATTTATAGTCATTCTTTATACTACACACACTTTTTTTTTATTAAAATAATTGTAATTTACTTAATCACGCTACTTTTAGATATAATAATTTTTGGAAATTTTCGAATTTTTTGCCTTTTTAAAAAGTATATACATATATATATGAAGGATTTCAATTGTTAATTAAAATATTGTTTCATTGACTATAACGCTTAATGAATATTATCTCAATGTTAGAATATCTGTTTATTTAAAATAAATTTAAGCGAACCTAAATTAATAGCTCGTAGAATTAAAGAAAATATTCTTTAATATACAAATAAATAATCAGCAAAAGAAATACACAATTCAAGTTATAATGATACAAATATTTACCGCATTGTTGATTCCTTTCAAATAGTATATTTGTTTAATGTTCCACTTTATTTATAAAATAACAGAACGTCATCATTAATTATTGTTTACAAAGTTGGTCAATTTTATTTCATTCTAATTGAGAACAAGCAAATATTATATTTACATACATAACAGTCGTACTAAATATTGCAAAATAACTGTTTTCACATAATCGTATGAATATTATATACATATGTATAGATCCACAGACATATTGCTATATTAGAAAGATGTATAATACAACAAATCAATGTATTTCAGAATCAGTCATTAATTTAATTTATTATTTAATCTTTACTTAAACTATATCTCTAAATAGATATACATAATACTTATAATAAGCTCAGCTCATTTCTACATACAATAAAGCGAATATTAAACACATATTTTTAAATGAATAATTTAGTACTTTCAATATCTTTATATTATTAGAAACATGTTTCAATATGTTAATAAAAATAAATCTTTAAACAAAATTATGTTTTAAAATACTTTAGCGATAAGAATAAGCAATAATATTAAAATTCCATATGTATAATTCAATGTAAATGCCAAAGAAATCTAAGTTCATTAATATAGAATGTGAAAAGGAAAATCAGGTTATATAAGTTATATGTAAGAAACTAATATCGATTACAAACGCTATATTCAATAAAGCATATTTCAAATTGAGCCTGTCAGGATCATACATCTTTTATATATGGCAAGAAAGTGAGAATATATATCTATATCATACATATATTGTAATAAAACCTATTTCGTCAATAAAATCCCCTATAGTTTTCTATGTCGTCAGATTTAACTAAACCACCAAGTTAATTAAACCCCACAACCATAATTTAATTGCTGCTTGCCATCATAAACGGAAATTAAAATTCAAGTTTACGACTTATCGAAATTTGGAACCTCTATTTTAAAGCTGAAGATTTTGTTTAATACCTTCGAATATTTCAGCATAATTGCTTATTTCATTGTGGAAATAAAGCTGTACCTTCCTTATAGAAATATTACAAAAAATATAAGATAAAAATGCATTGTAATATCTAACTTCGGAATATGAATATATTATATACTTTACTCATTATACATAGTTTTGTATAATAATATGTAGAAAATATCAAATTATTATATCTAGTAAAAATGATACAATAAGCAACTGTTTAAAAGGAGTCTTATATATATATTTCTATTAATATCTTTACATTTAGTTTTAGTATGCATACATATCGTAAATGCGCACTTACGATCTTATTAACATTTCAATTGAAAAATCTTTAAATGTAAATTTAAAATGTTCTTTCTTTTAAAATGTACTATAACAAAGACATATACAATTTAATTAGTCACGAAATTGTATAAAAAATGTGTCCAATTACAATATTTAGTTCATATTCACGTATTCTATTTACATATAACTTTGACATACCAAGTACATATTTATAGGGAAGGTTCATTAGTTTTGTGGAAATTTCTGCCTATAATGTAAAAATTCTGCCTATGGGTATAAATCATTTTACTGGATATTAAATAGTGAAATATGATTTTCTAAATATGTACTGATGACACAGCAGACTTTTAAATAAACTAAATATTTCAAAATATGAATGTATCTCGTATAAATAGCATTATAGCATTTAGACCTAGATTTTACTGAATACATTGTAAATATGTACATATATGATTTATTATATTCACATTATTTAAGGTTACCAACAATGTTGGTTATTATTATAATTGACTATCAAAGTCAATTACGTTGTCAAATTAAATTCATTATTGTTAAAATGATACCCAGTGAAATTTAAAGCCTAACATTTAATCAATAAAAGAAAGTATTTGAAACCGTTTTCAACATAAATGGGTGTGTTTTGTCGTTCTTCCAAAAAAGCATACCTTTTAAAGTTAACTTTCAATCGATAACATTTTGTTCTGCATTATATAAAAATCTGTAGATACACATCTATATTTCTAAGATTTGCACAAATTAACTAATCAGTCTCTCTTCTTTAATCTCTTTTCTCATATTACTAGACTAAAATTGGAGCAGAATATAGCGCAGAGGTTGGTCATAAAACTCACGCTCCAAAGACGCCCATTAGTTTTCGTTTCGGTGGGAGTTCACTGAGTGCATCGGCGTCTGTAAGGGAGGCAGTCTGCAAAGGGAAGAGGAAGAGGAAGAAGCAATTAGTGGGGAAGCCTTACAACCATACCACATCATCGATTAACGTGTCCTATATTGTCTGCCGTGTATAATTACTGGCATCACACATATATATTCTCTAAAATAACATGGAAAGCTCGATCCCTGAAGCTAAAAATATTTATAATTTACAAGTGTTTTTTAATGTCTAATTAGATAGGTGAACACTTTTGCTGTGGTATTATGTATCATGTGAGCATTTCTTGAACAGTACAAACTAATTCAAAAACATTTATTACGCGAAGATAGTGATCTTTGTTTTCATTGATTTGGTGTTTCTACTTTACAGAATAATATAGTTTGAACAGATTTCACGTGAAAACCTTTTCTGTAAGTGTGTATTTTAGTTTCAATTATGCACTTGTAATAACATTTTGAAACTGAAAGTAAACTTCTATCAATATCTAGAGGGCTTTGAGTATGTTTTGAGTATTAGATATAGTTAATGTTGACCATTATGTAACAAATAATTTATTTATAAAAACGGATATTTATAATTGACCAGCTGACTGAGTCTTGTATAGCCATAGAAATAGAAAAATAAGAATATTACATGATAACGGCATGTTTCGTGTATTGCAACACACATCATCAGGCATGGAAAATATATATTAAATTATATAGAAGTAACAAATAGTGATTATAGCGATCATTACAGTCAAACAATCGAGTATAAATAAAATATTTGTAAGAAAAATGAAATGCCAGAATTTACAAAACTTTGGTTGACAAATAGGTGCCTCTTTTGGCATGATCTAATATATTAAAATTAGAATAGATACAAGTGCAGGAACCTGTAAATCTAAGAGAAGATCCTATAGTGAAGAATCCTAATAGCGAAGGAATCCTAAGTGCCGTTTAGTTTTATAAAATATAATTTTACTTATAAATAAGGGCACGCCCAGTTCACAGAACAAATAAAATTATAAACAAAATGAATACCGCCTCCATTAAAAAAAAAAGCTTTTCGCAAATTTCATTTTCTCGGTGGTTTATTTATGTTTAACTGCTGCCTTTACAGACAAATCGATGGGTCACTATGGAAGGCCCCCTAGGCCCAACTTAATCTAATTTTTTATGGCGCATTTGAATCTAAATTTCCAGTCTCGTATTCTAAATCTCCAGCTGTTTATCACTAAAACATAGACGACATTATTTGTGTTTTCAAAGATCGTAATTTAGATACTTGTAAAGATTTTCTTAATTTTCTCAATTATCCGCATTCTGTTACCAAATTTACTATAGAAATGTGTCCTCAAAAGTTAGCTTTTCCTGATGTCCTGGTTGCGATAGAAAATGAATAAATTCAACCCAGTGTTTGTTCCAAGTCTACTAATATTGGCCTTACATTAAATGTTTCGTCTTGCTGTCCTGACTCATGGAGGAGAGGTCTTAAAGTAGTAGTATGTTGAATTAATCTCACTTTTCGTATTTGTTCTTCTTGGAAATTATTTCACTTGGATATTATTCAATTAAAAAACCATTTTGAAAATAATGGCTATTCTCCAACCATATTCTGGTCCTGCGCTCGGCTTTTCTTAAATCAAAAACTCGATTCTTGATAATGTCTCAATAAATACCGATACCGAACACTATTTTTCCTATTCTTCCGTATCAATTTATCAAATTGTTAATTAATTAATTTATATTTATTTTAAATAATTTATTATCTATATATGTATAGCAAAAAATATTTCAACTAAAAGTTAAAAAACGAACTTTGCAGTGGCTCAAAATCTTCCCGTTTGGATTGTTTTTAAATCTTCTAAAGTCGGAAATTATTTAATACTTAAATATTGTATTAATTGTTTTCTATAGTCTAATGTTGTTTATAATTTTACTTGTTCTCTGAACAGGTCGTGTCGTTATATAGGTAGGTAAAACTAAACGGTACTTATTCAATAGGATTTCCGAACATAATAAATATGATTCTAACTCTCTCTCATAGCTTCACATTCTCCAGCACCTTGTACTTATTCTGATTTTAATTTCTTAGATCATGCCAACTCAGCTACAGAGATATCTATTAATGAGGATCTACATATTAATCTATGCGTAATCTATGTGTCTCAACCAAAATTGTGTAAATTCTAGCAATTAATTTTTCTTTCAAATGTTTAATTGTACTCTCTCAATTCATGTATAGCTATATGTCTACCTTATAATGATCACTGTAATCACTATTTGCTACATCTACACATGTTACACATATACATGTATATGTATATATGCCTGTTTAATTTAATATTAATTTTCTATTTCTGATGATGTGTATTGCAATACACGAAACATATATAATTAGATAAAGTATCACATTAGTCTTTGTCAATATTTACATTTAATAGAAATAACATTATATGATAGATAGATAAATGAATGAATTATTTCTTTAAAATAATAAAAAATATTAATAAGGTTTAAAATGTATTCTTTTAACTTTACTTGATAAACCATAAAAAATTGATGCATAAAACTACTAAATTTCAAGAATTATATTTTGAAAACGTTGCAAGTAGTTTTTAAAAAAGTTTAATAAGTTTAAAAATGGGTAAAAAAAATGTCAAAGAAAACTTTTCAATCTACTACATGGATGTTTTGCGGTAATTACTGTCAATTTTCGACAGTATAGAAATCAAACACATTTAAACAATAGCTGAAATATGTTCTTCGGTATTTTTCATATTTGTTGTACGCATTAAAAATGCACACACAAATATATAAACTATTCCAAATTAAATATATACTACTATCATAAATGGTAAACGTATAAGCCATGAAAAATATTTTATGTTTTATTTCCGAAAAGTATAAATTACCAATAAATACCAACAGTATACAAAAATGCTTAAGATCTGAAATATATTCTTCGTTTTGATTTTAACATGTGTTTGTATTTTGCACGTTCTATTTTTACACTTAAACATTAATTGAAAGCTATTATTGGAATTAAAACGCAAGATTCCATTAATATTTACAACAGTTTCCTTAAAATTAAGTTACTTCCATTTTTTTACTTTCAAATGTTTTAATTTCTGGAAATGTTTCAATTAAACTATAATCCACATGATAAAATAAAATGTCATGCATTTCAGAAGAAAACAGATATCCACCAAGTTCTAGATAATATTCCATTCATACACCTCAACATAATACATAAATACTAATAAGCAAATGACAGTATTAATTTAAATTTTTTTGTATTGCGACAACAATATATACAACAAATATAAAATAATACACGTATATGTAATATGACCGGTCTCACAATATATTTTTCACAATATACAATTAAGGTCACAATCAAACAATGACACCTTAAAATATAAATTAAATTATATGGATTCGTACAAAGGGTAGATATAGCTTATTGCACAATCACACACAAATATCACAAGCTTGTGTGTTTTATTCTACAGGTAACGGAACAATGTATTTATGCCAGAATGATATCGAAGTCATTTATCAGTATTAATACGCTAATAAAATGTGAAGTCCAAAATGAATGACATTCATTTTATTGTACTAAAATATGAGACCTGTGTTTTTACCGACGCTTGAATTCATTTAAAACGTTTTGCATAAAGAGCAAAATAATACATAATTAAGAACCTTTACTAACTCTCAATTTAAGTTTACAACAAAAAAAATGTTCCATATCATTCACAGATAATTGATAATATATTAATCTTAAACAATAGCGTCAAATATAGGTTGAAAGGGTCTAATCGAATTTTTTCTAATAGAAACATAAAAGATGGTAGAAAGAGACGACTTTTAGGAAGCAATAAAAATGATTACAATGTATTGAATACGCCAATATTTACTGTGTATTGTTTTTAGTCAATCCAGCATAGAAATTGAACGTGAAAACAAGTCCACTTGTCACTCCATTAAGATAAGTTCTATATTATGTCATTTAAAAAAATCTAATATATGTAATATTTGAGTGACATTTTTATTTCAACATATTAAAAAGAATTTTGCAAATGAAGTATCAAAACGAATTTAAATAATCGAAGTATTATTTAATAAACATACAAATAAAGTTTAAATGTTTTAAGTTAAACAACGTATTAACAAGATATTCTGCAGAATGTATATATACAATATATATTTCAATTATAAATTAAAACACAAAACAACTGGGACACTGTAAGAGAATTCCAACCAAATATAGAAACTATATGTGTTATAATGATGTTATAGCTTGATACAATTTCTAAATTGGCTATAAAAAGAGTGAAATTATGAGTAGAGTTTATATCTAAACTGTTCAAAAGATTATCTCCCTAAAACCACGCCAACTTAAATAAAAGGTCGCAGTATTAATTAAGTTTGACATCAACTAGAAAAGAAGAAAACCTAATTATAAACATCGATTTATAAATATAATATTAGCGCAACATCGTATATGCATTATAGCTGGACTAAATAGAAATCAAGCACAGATCAATCGTTTGCACTTTTAGTTATTGAATCTATTTTGTTGCAATAAAACATAAATGACAGGAAAAGTGAAATACCATGAGAATTTGTAAATGAAAGCACAAATGGATCTATAGAAGTGTTATATTAAATACTGGAGCTCTGTAATATAAAACAGCATAAATGACATAAATGTTAATAATGATTCGAACAATTATGAAAATAGCCCACTTTCGCTTCCTATAAGAATGTTGAAATTAGAATTTTTGTTTAAAAATGTGTTACATATACTTATAGACAATAAATTCTTACTTTCTGAGAAACATTCTGAAAGAAACATAAATAGCATATCGACGTTAGTAGAATTACTGTATGCATTTACAATGACCGTAATTCATGAAAGAATTTGAGTGTTTCGTTTCCAAAAATTAAAACCAACAAAACAATTTTTGTGATTATAACAAACTATTATTCAACTATTAAAAAGATAACATGTGATTTTACAATTATAGAAAGACGATTATGCATGCTTAAGTAGTGTCAATAATATAACTTCAATGTCAACGTAAGACCTTGTTAAAGGTTTAAAAAATATCACAATTACATATTATAAGTTTAAATTTAAATTTAAGCGCCAAGAATGACAAAACAGACGATTTAATTAAAGGAGTACAGCTAACAACGATCTATTAATTGTTTGAACGAGAAAACTCTCCATGTCCCAAGTGACTTGGGGTCATACACATTGTAACACATATTTTATAATACAGCAAAAGCCTCTTTAAGGAAATTTCAATCGCTGTGTCTTTATCAGTTTTAAAAACAAGCGATTGATTGTAGAAATGATAAGGACAATAAGAAGAATTCGTACATATGTACGCGATGTGCGCAATCTAAAAGTTCAATTCATGCATTTAACTATTTAAAAGCAGTTATAAAGACTTTACTATACTGAGTCCTTAGAATTGTGTCTATTTTTTTATTAACTTAATTTTTTATTCCCATTAATATTAATATCAAACAATATTAAAATGTAAGAATTATTATTACTATATTTACTATTATAATAGAATGATATTATTCTTAACCTTCGTATAATATATCTTAGTAATCAAATACGAATTAATATATAACATTTCAAAACAGTTTTTTTCTAAATTATAATCATTAAATTCGGCGGCGTAAAATAAAAGTTCTCTTTTATAAACTTTTAAAACTATACTATACAAGCTAAGTAAAGCAATGTTTCGCTCATTAACTGACAAACTGGACACACACCAAATTCTGCTCATTTAATACTGATCACTGAACAGCAACTTTTCGGACACTCTGTATATATGTAGATAGATAGACCTGTAGGTAATCAATGTCAATGACTTTTTTACAATGAAAAGTTTTACCTATATATAAAATAGTTTCCTGCAAATAGGTTTCATATAGTTTTATATCGTGTCGTAACATAATATAGTTGTAAGAGAATATCGATATATTTGTCCTGAAGACAGAAATAATCAATGAATTCTTCGATCTACAAAGAACACAACACTTTCCTCAGAGTACAAAATATGAAGATTTTCTTTCATGCACACTGCTTAATCTTAGAAACAATTAAACATTTCCTTGCAATCATTTAAATAACTACTTTCCAAATTTGTATAAGGAATACTTGTTTTGACCTTAACGAGACAATATGCAAATCATGATTATCAAAAAAAGTGTCAATTTGTTTGAAAATATAAAGTGTATCATGAACAAAAGATGGTCGCAGACAAACATAAAAATTGCTCTTAAATAATGAATCATAGTTTTCTTTTGTAAGGAATTTTCTTTGAAATTGTCTTTCCGCATTTGTTACCTTGGTAATGATTCAACTCGAATCAATACATGTTGGACAATAATTGCAATTTTATGTGGATAATTATATTTATAATAATATGAAATTGTTATTACATTACCAATTGGTGAACTCCGATTTTTGTTACGAAACATAGGAAATATATTAATGGCATGCCTATCACGTACGAGAATAGGTGAATCCTACAAACATAGAAGCAACATTAATTAACCTTAATTGGTTTCTGATTATCTAAATAGAAGGAAGCTTCTTACAACACTTTTTAGAAGCGAACAGTGAGTTCGATTTATAATTTCGAAGATAGAAACGCTTCTTGCTTATTCATGTTGTCAATTTTTTAGATGCTAAATCTAGCAACTTCATAAAATCATATTCCGTTTGTAGTGACGTCTCCTTCGATAAGTATGCATAAATGTAGATCTATATGTCAACATTGTACATCTATTGTAGAAGAATTAAGAAGAATGCAGGAAAACATGAGTCTTCGTCGTCATGTACCGTAAGATGTAACCTTTAAATATATGTACATATCTATAGTATATACTTATAATATATGAAACAGCAAACGTTTGATTGCTAATTAATAGAGAAAGTAATTAAGGCGAAAAGGATACATTTAGAGTTCGTAAACTATAAATAAACGCCATCATTAAGCATGACTTGGCCTCCTTGCCTATCATGCACCAAGAAAATTCACAACAATATTCTTCTACCACGTTATTGATTCATTTATTAAAGCATAAATAATAAATTAAAACTGTAAACTATAAAATATAAAATATATCAAACAAAAAATAGTTCATACAGAAATATATCTCAGATATTGTGTATTAATTTAACGAAATTTTAGTTGTATTTAAGTAACGATTAATTTTCAATTAATTTTAAGTTCTTAATGTTATAAATTTTAGATAAATAAAAAGGGTTGTTAATATAAATAGCTTAAAGCCTCTTTAATTATAGATAGATATTTATTGAATACGTGTTTTTGTTAATCTTTTTAATCAATTAACATGCCTAAATGGTTCTAATATACATATACTTACATAAGTACATATATTGAATAAAATATCGTTAATATTACTTTAATATCTGTAATTAATTAACTTTAAATAGTATAAATATACATTAACAAACGCACCCATGACAGCATAATTGTAACTTGTGGCACTAATTTCTAACTTGACCATTACTTAACACTACACACGCGTTTCAATGTATTTATTAACAATCTGATTTAATCGTTAATTAATTTAAAAATCATCTACCAAACTATTAAATTATACATTTTACGAGAATATTTTTCACATTGAAATTGTATTTTCCTAATCAACAAAGCTGTGATCAATATTGAGCCAAGTGGCAGCCTCAGACTTCACCTCTTTATTCTTCCGTCGGGCTGCGAGTTCCTCTTCAGTAAGGCCTCTCTTTGCCAAGCCCCCGTCCTTCTCCCCCTCTCCTGCCTCATCTCCCTCGTCACCTGAGATGAGGCGGATCAGGTGACGCTGGACAAACTTGGCAAATCGTATGGTCCCTATCGGCGCTTCCTCCTCCACATCTATGCTCTGGTTCGCCTCGTTCACCTCCTCCTGGAGTTTATCAAACTGCTCGGCAGCCTCGATAATGTCCGAGTCAGCGGGCGAACCGAGCTTCGTGGAAGTCGAGGAGTGATAGGAGGGCAGGTCGGAGGGTAGTCGACCTCTGAGAGAACAGTCAGCACCGCGTTCAGTCGGAGTCCCGTTTTCGTCAAAGAAGGAGTCGAAGCTTTCCTGCGTAGCCCAGGCCAGAATTCGCTCTCGGTGTCGACGTTTTTCCTGGTCTTCAGTTGTATTCACTAGTGGAATTGGTGGGGGCGGTGGCACCGGTGATGTCTGAGGAAAATCCGCTGGTTCCTCAGTGACGGCGTCTATCCTCGAGAGTTGTGGCGAGGACACCATGGAGCCACTCTTGGAGCGGAGAGTTACTATCGGGAAGAGGTTGTTGCGATCTGCCGATGGTTCCGGAATGTCTGTGGATCGTGTTTTGGCCAATGTGATCTTGGGAAAGAGGTGGGCTTTTAGTTTCTCTTTTTTAACGTTCTCATCGGAGTAATCACTGTGCAGAGGGGAGTTTGAAGAACACCATGACGTAGACAGGTCATCCGTCACCACTTTTACTAGTTTCGCTTTAGTGAAGATTTCGGATAAATCTTCCTCTTCTTCTTCTTCTTGTGGAACATGCCATTCCTCATTCCCATACTCATTATATTTATCGTCGTCATCGTCATCTGGTTCCTGTAAATAAACATCCTCATGTGTTGCGTTAGAAAGATCCACAGCCAACTGACGCTCAGGCATGGGTCGAAAATTACTAAGGCAATTTGTGCTGTTGGTATTCTTGTGAATTTCTAAGATCTTCAGTGGTACAGTAGCAGACTGTGGAGTTATTGCATTTTTATCTAACTCGTTGGATTCACAAATAACAGGAGTAAAGGCAGGTAGGGGTAATAAGGCGGGTCGCGGAGTCACTGTAGCACCAATGTGGGGGGATGACGAGTTACCAGAAGGTTTAGTTTTCTCTAAAGTGGGAATAGAATTATGTACACAACTATGTTCAGTAGACTTTGAAGACGTTCCGTTCACACAATGCAAAGGGCTTTGACTTCGACTATGGTCATCGGAAGAATATTCGCTGGAATAAGAATCAAACTCCCCAAGGGGGTCTATAGAGGCATTCCAGGCTTTCTTTTTCCGTTTCTTACGAAGGCGATGGATTTTTTCGCATGATTTTGTGGAAGATGTTTGAATGGTTATGTTAGTCCGTTTAATCTCTTGGCGCAATGCGAGAGAGCTACTGAAGAGTACCAAACTATCAGGAGAACTGAGTCGTGCATAATCTTCGTCAGAGGTCGTGTCAACCAAGTCATCCAGAATAGCAGTCTCGCGAATCGGCGGGCCAACAGCATCGCTATTCAAATTTTGGCACTTTTCTTCTATTTTATCATTTGGAATATTTACATGATTTCCAAAGCCAAAGGGGTCGGGATCATCGAAGTATTTGTGAATTTCCTCGTGTGGACAGCGACACTCCATGATATTATGGAGCCGAGCCGTCGAGGAGGTGGACGATGGACTACGGGTCAATCCCTGAATCACGACGGGTGTAACCAGAGTGCAGGAACAGTCTAAATGACTAATCACAACCGGAGCCTGGTTCTGTACAGCACCATCATCATCAGTGACAACCTTCACTACAGCTTGTACCGGCGTTGTCAGATCGGGAATATAGTAGGCCTCACCACCGTTGTGCTGTTCACTGTTAATTGTTGTTGCTCTTCCTCCCTGCTTCTCCGTGGGATCATCATCAGTTTCCTCCTCGCCCTTATTGTCTCCACCGCCAACAATGGCATGGTGCCAACTTGTGGCTGCTGATCGAAGCGCTACAGTTGTCTCCGTCTCTGGAAACGATGATCGGGCACCACCAATCAGATTGTCGAGATAGTACTCCGAATTATCCGCTGAGGGTTGATAAATCCATCTTTCGTCCTCTCTTGTAGTTCCTCCACTTGTCTCTTCCTCGTCCCCTCCCTCGCTAGAGTCCTGTCTTCCTTCACTTACTTGTGCACCAGTGGCCGTGTGGTTTTTGTGGTATTTACCCCGGTTTCTACCCGCCGATGCAAAAGTGTTCACCAGAGACAACCAAGGCGCTGCGATCCCGGGGCATACCGCGGCAGCTACGGCGGCAGTGTTTTGACTCTGACTTGCTCCCATTGGACGCCCAGAGGCACTTAGGCTAGGACCTCACTGGTACCAGCTCGTGAACTCGGTAATCCATTGGATCGTAGGTAGCAAAATAGGAGAGCAGCACATTCACCGGAGCTATGTACACTACGAACACTAACTAAGGTAATCGACGACAACGTTAACGATGACTGCAGCTAATGTTGAATCTTGAGAAAAGAAGAATTAATATGCGACATGGAGCTGGCGCTAGAGCTATCAATGCAACTATCTGTGGAATACTCTGTTTTATTCACACTCCGTTCCCTCCACTCCGTCCTCCCCTACGATTCTCTCTCCCAATCTCCATTTCTCCAGTCAACTCTTGCGCCTTTCTCTTCTCTTGTCGTTCCCTCTTTTCCTCTCCTTCTTCTTTCCTCGTGATAACCTCCACCCCCCTTTTCTCTCACTATATATATATATTTCTTAATTTACTTTTCTCATTTACCAGACTATGCCAGGCTCCCAATTCCTTCTCCATCCATCCCTCTTCGCTACCAACAATCTGGCATCTAACCGACATGAATATTACTATACCGCCTGCTCGTTATTAGCGCGCATGGGTGATGATGATTTACAAAATATAGATTCTTCGATATCGTTCGAAACCTCTTTACCCCCCTTTTGTCATCAAAATTCTAGCCTTCGTCTCAATGACATGAGAAAATAGACAATCAAGACCGCCACTTTCAAGCACTATTCTTTTTCTTCCAATCGACACAGTCACAAGGGATATGTGTCAATTGTTCCCATTTTCCTATTTATGACATGTAAAAATAACCTTCCCATTGTTCTTCAATACCAACGTTTCTCTCTTCAAGCAGATAGTATAAACCTTTTTTTTAATGTTGATAAAAAATGCTAGAATTACATAGTATCATAGTATCTATAAGTAATTAAATTTGATATACATTTATATTAAAATTAAAATGGCATTTTTATTTATTGAAATTAAATTATATTCTTATTTAATGAGTTTACGTAATATTTTAATTTATTATATTAGATTCATTTTTAAAGGTAAAAAAATTATAATATTTTTTTTTTAATTTTACTACTTACATTGTGATTTTTAAATCAAACTAAAAAGACAATATAAAAGCTTGTTAACCCTTATTATTCCTATGTTTAGTTGATATGAAACATTATTATAATAATTACAGAAGAATATATAAATATATATACAAATGAGAATAGAAATTATTAATTAGTAAAGCATATTAATGTATTATTCAATCATTAAAGATAATGAGATAAGTGGTTTGCGCCTGCATTTATTTCAAATATATAGAGGTGATTATCATTCATTTTCTAACATAGAAGACAGAACAGTACCAGTTTTGACCTTATTTGGTCTCATCAGCTGAACATAGTCTTGAAACTCGAGTCTTACCTAAGTTTTGAACCAGGGTCACCATGGTGGAGTGCAAACACTCTTAAGGCTGGTTCATAGTCATGTAGTTTGCAGTTGTTGCTGCTGTCGACTGCAATTTATTGATTGTTTTTTTGCCATCACAAGTGAAGTTGTTGTGCATGGCAGTTTTTTTGTAGTCAGACAGCAGAAAATTCTGCCGTCACATCTGTTACTAAACTTGTCTCTTCACATTTAATTATTTTAATATCTGAATACAAGTGACAACTGTAAATTCATCTGATTGGTTGAAAGAATATGGCATGATTATTTCTCATTACCTACAGTGCAGTGCTCTAATAATAATAGTATTGTGGAGGAGCATCTTTATAGAACTTTAT
>JAYRBW010003330.1:0-13862 GCA_036023295.1 Invenusta paracnida | reverse complement strand
AGGTTAGTGATTATTTAGTTATCTAAATCCATTAACAAATTTGCTTCATATTTCGAATTTTATATAGCAATCACCAATCGTTAATTAAACGTGTAACACATTTTTTGCTTGAAATTAAATATGCTTTTTACAATGCATGATGACTAAATTTTTTGGTTAAAATTATACACCCTTATTTTTTAAATGCTATGACGCGAAATTTTAGGTCTGACGCGAAAATTTTCAAAATCTCCACTAGGAACACTGCACCTACTCACCCATCGATAGGCCCTTTGTAGCTCGGGCCATCTGTGTAACTGACTTTTCTGCTTTAGAATATTTACTGCCGCTTTTAACAGGCTGTAGAAGTATTTCAATGTGGTCTGATTCCGACCGGTATAGCCTTGTTGTCAACCGCATTCAGTGACTTGAGAGAGAACCAAAATGGAATGAGAGAGCCCCTTGTACAAATGGTCTGTAGGTTTTTCCAGATTCTGGCGCTAGTTCTGCATTTTTGGTGGAGAGTGCCAGTTTTGACTCGGATCAGGGCGGATTAGGAGTCTAAAAGCGATTCATTAGCAGAACTAAAACCAGGTGAAAATGTATTAACTGCAGACTTTCTGTCGGTGATCCCTTTTTCTAATTTTGTAGTTTTGACACGAAGTCCTATGACGTTCTATTAGTGAACGTTCAGTGGTGGCCAAGATTGCTCTCCACGTCTTCAGTCCTGAGGAGCTATTACCACTTGAATGCAGTTCTCGTTGGCACGTTATTTCTCCTCTACAACGAATTTTATTTTTGTCCGACAGCTTGTTGACTTAACTTTGGTGCCCTGGTCTAAAAATTTATCTACAATGTCGTACCCTCTGATCCTCCTAGAGGACAGGATCCACTAAGGTTAGATTCTTAATTCTACAGACTGTATGCTTTTGGATATTTTGTCTGATTTTTTACTTTCTTATTGGAAACATTCATCAATTGGAGCGGTTTATAGAGATTGGATAAAACTTTATATTTGATACCACAGTGAGAGAGGATCCACTACTATTAGTAGTTCTTTGTAAGACTGTTTCTCCTCTGCCGTGTTCACTACTATAAATTTGGTTGTCTTTACAAGTGATGTGTCTACTATTGGTAGACCTTTAGTAATGATGTTTGATTAACCGTAATTATAAATGATGTTAATACTCAGATTTAATAGTATTCGAGGGTTTTAATTTTTGGGATTGAAGAGCCCTGGCCATCCTGGCCTTGGCTTCTGCTGGAATAATAAACAGATTTTAGATGTAGGGATAGTGATCGTAGCAGGTCATCATTCTCGGCTAGTAAGGATTCCTGCACCACTTTCTTCTGTTTCCTTTACAACACCGCCGTCTGTCCAAATCTCAATTCCTCCCTTCGCTGATCTGTAGCTGTCAATACTTCTAACTATTAGCAGTCTCTGGGATTCCTATATATATTCTTTGCTGTTTTTTTCAAGCCTGTGATCGTCATGCTTTCCTTTACAATATCAAACTTCCACGTAGATGATTACTCATGCTTAACTCTTTGAATTAAAAATCTTGTTGAATTTGATGTTTTATAGACTATCTATTCCACTAATTTACGCTGTCATTTTTCTATCCCCTTTATGTGGTTTAGAGAGAATTGAAAATTGCCCTAATTCTTGAAGCTTCTCAAATTCCTTTAGCATTGAGGAACTTCCTTAACTATTTGAAAGAGTTCAATATGTTACATTTTTACCCTTAAAATTCATGTACACAAAACATTAAATATGTTACTTTAGCATGGCGTGAATGGAGAAACAAATCTGTTGTTTTAACTATTTTTTCTGGGGTCATGTACCTAAACTTTTTCTAACAATCTGTTGCTTTGTTTTGATTAGTATCAATGGACTTTCGTTTTCAAAAATGTCCTTCTGTTTGCCTCACATTTTATCACACTTTATTTTTCATTACTTCTTTGTTTTCGTATGCAATTATTAAGTCAATTTCTAAGTTAACCCTTCGAAGTCACTTCTTCCCCTTTAGTCTGCCTAACTCTAATTTCTGTTAACGACACCAACATTTTCCTTCTCATCTCTCGACAGGAGGAAATGCTCTTCTGCGACGATTGCGATCGTGGCTATCACATGTTCTGTCTCATCCCGGCTCTAGCTGAACCTCCCGCAGGTCACTGGAGTTGTCAGCTCTGTGTTGAAGAGTTCTATGGAGGCAGCACTACTAATCTCTAACATCTCATATCATTGACGCGAACGATGCATCGAATGACATCCTGTTTGTAATCCCTTTTCATGTTGTAATGTAGTCGTGTCATTTATTGTATTACATTCTAAGTAGGTATTCTTCTTTATATCGTCGTTCATTTCTCAGCATTAACTATGCGCTGCGGAGCGGATATTAACAAATATCGCCTTAATCAGTGTTATTAATTCTTTTAGAACCTACTATTTTACTTTAAAAAATGTTCAGGCTACAATTATTAAGAACACACAATGATAACTTAGGATGATGAACAAATAGTATTCACCTGCAGGAAATCCACCTTTATCTTCATTACGGAATAGTATATATATTTTAAACAAACTCAAAAATTTCGCGGTTATTTAAAACTTACTGCCTCCAAATGTTAATTTTAAATAAATTTTACCTCTAAGCATTGCATTACACCAAATTTTACGTTTACATGCATTTTTAGTTATTTTCATTGAATACTATAAGTACTGTACTGTTGTTATTAATTGTAGCAATGATATAAGGTATCATTTATCCGTTTATAAAATTACTGTAATTAAAACCATTGCCAACTTTGTTCCTGACACTAACTAAAAATGGAAATTGTTGAAATGACGTATCCCTTTAGATATATTTATATATTTATTCTTTATTGTAGAAATGTCACACTTTATGGAACTATTTACCTATATAGTATTTATTACAATTTACAGTAAATAATTATTTTTAGTGTCTATTTATATTGGCGTGTTCTTTTTTATTTTATTTGTTTCTATACAATATATCTTTGTTTATCTTTTAGTATAGATAAATGATATCTTATCATCATTTCGATGGCGGTTTTGCCTCGCTGTGAATTTTTAAACATTAGTTCACTTTATTCTAATGTTAAGGCAGTAGTTAAAACCTTTACCCATCCACTTATTACCATTCCATAGAAAAGTTCTGCATTTATTACTACTTGTAATTACTAAATATATTTGTGACGACATGAATATATAAACTTATCTTTATATAGTCATTTCATTTATTTTATGATTTTAATAGTTTTTTGACAAACATACCTGTGCAATTTCTTATATATTATTTATTAATGTATTTATGTGTGGTATTTTTTGTTACAATTATGAAGAATAATTAAAATACAATAACATTGACAATAATTATTGTAATTACGTGAAAGTTATCGTCCTGTGATTAATTGCTAGTTTTCCTTAATAACACTTCTAACAAATTTATCCACTCTCCTTAACACGAAATATTTAACACTTTTTCGTTTAGGTACGTACATAATAGTTACTCTTCATATACATTCTTAATTTGAGAATTAAATAATGCCACTTGAATTATAAATATATATATAAATTTGTATATAATATACAATATATATATACATTTGTATATAATATACAATATATATATACATTTGTATATAATACACAATATATATAATATACTTTGTTTACTACAAGTACTACTGAGAAATGTTAAAGTAGTACAAAATTAATAACATATATTATATCTGCTGTCTAATTTTTATGTGATTTTTAGTGTTTTTTAAGTTACTTTTTATTCACTAATCAATTGTAATGTGTTTTAGTTTTAATTCATTAACCTGTTTTATTATCTATAGGAGACTATCAGTGTGGAAGTGTTGTTTTAAAACTGGTTTTAATATACTATCAGTATTATTTTTTTTACATTTATGTTACACATCCCGCTTACAGTATACCTACATCCAAATATCAATGTACCTATCTACATGTTCTTCACTATATAAAGGAAAATATGTATGCAGTATTTGTTGACATTTTCTTACCAACTGTGCAATATGTTGTTATATCTTTCTTTTTTAATTATTATATATTTTTAACGTCTTCATTATTTTTTAATAACTAATTTCACTGGAATTTCTTTAGAAGTTGCAATATGTAATCAAAATCTACGTTACTCTTAGTTGTTAATTATGGGATCTAAATAACCACTTTCTTGCGCAATACGAAGAACGAGTAGACCACTAAATGTATCATATGTCATGTTTATACAAGTATGCTTATTGGTTATTAAACCACGTTGTACCACTGACAATATATGGAAACCAGGGGTTTTTCAAAATTATTAAATTGTTATCCAGGGTGGTGCAAAAGTCAGTTAACCCAAATTCCAAGAATTATTAGTATGATTTATAGACATTAGAGTAGCAACCAATAGATAGAGAGAATTACAGAAGCTTCCAGTGTTTTAAAATATTTCTAAGAATTTATTTTTACATGTTGCACTCAGTGTATCGACATTATACTTACTTAGCAAAAAGAAATGGCCCAAGCTCAACACAAGTATACCATTCAACAACGGGTATTGCTCATAAAATCAAGGTATAAAACTGAATCAACTGCTGATGTTACTATAGAATTTGGACGTTTATTTCCTGCAGCACCACCTCCTAGAGTAGGTATCTACAAGCTGCGTAAAAAATTACGCTGGACGTAGGACATCTAATGAACTTGAGATTTCCAGACGATCTCTGCAAAGAATAATGAAACATTTGAAGCTAAAGCTGTATATTCCATGACTGGTCCACCATCTAAATGAAGATGATCCCGACAGGCGAGTGGAATTTTGAAAGCTTTTTTTAAATCAGTTTCAAAATGAGGAACAGTTTTTAGATACGATACTTTGGACAGATGAGGCGCAGTTTAAAACCAATGTACATGTTAATCGGCACAACTGTGTGTATTGGTCAGACACTAATCCAAATTTCACTATAAGTAAAGAGCTTAACGTCCCTGGTGTTATCGTTTGAGGTGGTGTATGGAGTCAGAGGCTAATTGGACCTTTCTTTTTTGAGGATACAGTAACAGGGGACTCATACTTAACATTGATATAACAGCAAGTTATTCCAATTATAAAAAACAATCATCTCTTTGACGATATGATTTGGCAACAAGATGGAACTCCCGCTCACTTCTCCAATCGAGTCAGACAATTCCTGGACGAAACTTTTTCGAAACAATGGATTTGGCGCAGAGGGCCGACCAATTGGCCTGCTAGGTCACCTGATCTCACGCCGATGGACTTTCCGTCTGGGAAATGATTAAAAATGAAGTTTATAAACAAAACCCACGAGATCTCGAAGCCTTAAAAACTCAAATTTTACGCGCATTTGAATCTTTTACTCTTGAATTGTGCACATCAATTTGTTCTTCTATTCCTCGTCGTTATAGAAGCTGGCGGACACCAATTCGAACATTTGAAGTAGTATTATATTCCTTGGAACATTAAATTGATACGTGGTAAATTATGTATTATGTATTTTTATAAAAAAATTATAAAATTTTTATAATGATTATTAGAATTTGAGTTTTATTTTATGTGAATAATGAATTATGTGTTTTGGATTATACGCATCATCCATATCGACTAAAATGGATTGTATTTGTATAAAAGTTCACACTTTTTACATATAAGTCTTAGTAGTGTTATGAGTATATGTATCTGTATTTTAATATAGGAATTAAAACTATATAGAAAATTAATTAATATAAACTGGATAATGCTATATAATATGGTGCATATAAAGTTGGTTTAGCTTTTTAGCGACGAGCTCTCATTTAAACGCACTGTAACTATGTTAACGGAATAATACCGAAGCTTTTCCAAGTGGAACCTTTGACCTCAAATATTGTATGCCAGGCGCCTGGACGCCATTTTCTGGATCCGCGCCTGTATGTAGTTGTGGCGTAAAAGGCAGGAAAATGTTTTGCATTCAGTCAGCTTACATGCAAGATAGATAATATATATGTATACGTATAGTATTTCATAAAAATAACTATGGTTTCTTGAAAGTAAAAGTGACCACAACTATTTGAAATTAATTTGAAATATTTCATAGACTACCATTTTTTTGTCAAAAGTACCTACTCGCCAATCTTCTTATTCACAAATTAAAAAAAAAACTATTTATATATGGAGATGCTTGCTGCAAGTATACGGGTATATTACCCTAAGACAAATTACAATCATCTCTATCAATGCCTTTATTACGTCTACCATAGGTAACATAAGGATTGTGAAATGGACTACATCTTCATAAATTTATGCACACCATCTTAGAAGACTTGTCAAATTTGCTTCTCTGTGATATTTTCAAACGAATCAGAGATAACTGTGTCTCTACACTGGAAATATTTCATGACATTTTAATGATAATACTAATTATTGAAACGAGTTGCGATATGATACTCCCAATAACTATACACGAGGCAAAGTTACTTGACTCTCTCCTGTTGCTAAATGTTGTAAATTTGTTGCCAAACTCTCTCAGAGGTATGGTACCGCCCTTCTAAAAGTTGTGTCCTTCTAATAAGAGGAGATATAGGATTCTTACTTTTTCAAAATCCATTTCAGTCATTCGCATAAAACTGTGAGAACCATGATGTCTATCAGAAGTTTGTTTGTTTCATAAATAAGGCAATGCCTTAGAATTTTTCGAACACAAAGCTCTTTTTCCTTCTATTTTAATTTAACGATAATTGCAGCTGCATATTTTTCTTTAGCAAACTGCTTGCATCAAAACTTAGTAAAAATAATATTCTACGATATATACCTATGCTTACGATTAAGCAATTTCTCTCCGAGAAATGAAATGTATACCTATATAGGTATTCTTAATGTTACGATTAACTAAAATTAATCTTTTCTTTTGTATTAAAATAAACATTCCTATCACAGGTAATCATGTTGATATATTTCTTGAGTGACTACAATATTTACCAATAAATGTCTATTACGACATTTCAAAATATAAGTAGGTAGGGTGGAATCCTATTTAATTATGTAGAGTGCAAATCGTTTAACCATCATAGGTATAGGCAATATGTTTGAATAGGTATATATATGTATATACAATGTAAAGTTTAAATCTTCTTATATGTATTCCAGTGTGTCAGTATTTAACCCTAAAAGTAGAAATTCATTCTTCTTGCCAGAATGAGTCATCTTGACCTATTTCTTAAAGAAAATATCGATCGTGTAGACATCAGCTGTTTCCCTAAAACTCAATCTAAACACTTCAGTCTATTAATAGATCAATATATCTAGTTTCAGCCGTTTATAATTGGTAGTTTCTATAGGTTTTACAAAAAATTTTGGAAATCTTATACATTTTTATAGTATGCACATGCATTGTATCGTTCGTTACACGTATTATTCCTACTGATCAATATTTTAACTTATGCAAGTAGGTATGCTGAGTCAGAGTCAGTATCCTAACAGTGTTTTATTGATCGTTTAACTACAAATCTATGGTAATTTGCCAGAGATTTATGAGTAAATCTAGGTTAAGCAGTTACTGAAGTTTATCATAAACATTTTCATAGATAAATATAGCATTATTTATACCTACTAAAAAGACGAAAATGCATGCATATTATATACCTGAGAAGGTAGGCATTGAAAATCATCTGCTTTCATGTAGAATGTTAATTCGTACACAATTCAAAGAATAAAATAGGTTTTGATGTTTAAATAGTAATTCAGCTTCTATATTTTATTCATTACGTTACATTATTGTAAAATCTAGGGAACTCTTATCTAAACAAAACGAAGAATAACGAATAAAGTATGCGACGTTATGTAATTGGTACACGTCTATGCTGAACAGTTTTTGTAAACTTTGAGTTAATTTGCATAATAATACATTCATTTAAAGTCGCTATAAATAATTAATCTTTGGTAATTCACCTTATATAATATTTCAGTTCACATAAATATAATATTCATATAAGAGGAAGTAGGACATCGTAAAACACAGCGAACGTGCAAAAAGTAAAAGTACAACGATTTCCAAATATCGATCGCTTATAGTTTCGTTTCTGAGTTGCTTCGAATATCATAACAAACGTGGCGGCTTCCACTATAGTTTATTGATCGTCTGCTCCATATTACCTTTCTTATTGACTCCTGTTAATTTCGTGTAAGTATTTTCATTATGGTATTATTGTGTACAACATTACGTTATTATGAAATTATTATATACGTTGTATTAGTATGATTTAGAATTAACTGTTTGGAACTTTTTCTACTTGTAGATGTGAATTTAATATTATTATCGTCATCGATGTTAAATTTTAATAATCATACAAAATCTAAAGAGTAGATAATATTAATATAACTATAAGCCATAGACAAGGTATTTTAGTAGGTGCCACAAAACTACGTATTAGTTATAGTTATATTCATACTAATAGTAATAGGTAGTCAATTAGATTTACTATAATATAATTCTATGTGATTTTATAAATTAGCCTATACTTATATAGGTCTTTTATAGCCATATTACTGACACTGTCATCAATTTCCCATTGAAGTTTGTCCATTTATGATCCATTTATGTCCTATGTAAATATTTTAAATGTATACAATACATTACTCCACTATAAGTATAGTGGAGTATACTTTTAATCCAAATGAATACAATTCACAGTTTAAGTTTACTTTTAACATTAAACTGAATTATATTGATATTGATCAAAAGATAATATAATATTAATTAATACCTTATATAATACCTATTGGTAAAATAAATTATATTTATAACTGGTCTGGTGATCTTTATGATCAATAAATATAATTGACATGTCACATATTATATTTATGAATTATATATGCCATTCTAGACTATTAGACTATTTTAGAATATATTTCCCACAATTTGAATTATCCTTCTTATATTTTTTATTTAATACATCACTTTACACTTCATTTTTATCTGAAATTAATGTATGTGGCATCTATTTATATCAGCATCACTATCAGTATCAAGTCAATCATCTGTGACAAAACATATTACATAGGTACCTAGTCCTATCTAAGCCAAACTTTACTGTACCTGCAATTCAGGGTTGCCATGTCTTATAACTAATGACTATATAAAATGGATTTTAAAATTCCATATTTAGAAAGCCTATGGATTTAGAAAAAATCTTTAAATCCTAAGAAAAACAACTCCTGAGCAATAAAATAGCCATGGCATGGAAATTAGTTGACAGTTCATAAATGCATGCTTATTCTAGAGAGAAGAAAATATATATGGATGTGCCTACTGATTGTTGATACCAAAGTGTCAAAATCGAAAATACATTTATTTTAGTACCATATCTAGTTGTTATTTTTCAAACATCTTTGATCTATATCCACTTGTTTATCACTTTATCTAACTTTATGCAGTCTAAATTTACATTTGCACATGAGCCTGCACTCAGGGACAGTAGGGCATTACTGGTTGCCAAATCAGTATTGGCCATTAAACACTAGAATTGAGCAAACATGCCAGTGCCATGGACATTTGTATATAGGTTTGCTGGGGATCATGCAATATTACAACAAATGCAGAGGGACAAGGAAGCAAAGGCTGAGTTGAGAAGATAGGAGGAGACAGATAAGTGTCTGCAGATGGAGATTGAGAAGAAAAAAGAGGTGAACAAAAGATGACATAATTTGGTGGAACTGGAGAGAGCCAACAAAGAAGCTGTAGAGAAGCAGCATCTCCAGAAGCTGGCTGAGAAAGCCCAGATACAAGCAGCCCAACAACTGGAGAAAGGAGAAAGAGAAATTGCTTGTCAAACAACCAAGGGAATACTTAGAGGATGGTATTCACTGTGTTAAAGGGGCATCCTACCTCTGAGTTGGCTTCAGCAAAAAGGAAAAAATGAAATGAACAATAATATTTTTCATTTAAATGCCTATATATAGGTAACACTGTATATTTCAGCAACCATTTTATCTATGTATGTCATATCTAATCTAGGTACACTAATGTGCTGTATTGTATTCTATAATTTAGCTATACCATTTAATCCTAATAATAATACAATCAAACATCCAGGTTAACCTGCAGGTATAGCTGTTTGTGTCATATGCAAAAGAAGCATATGAAAGGTAACCCTGAAGATTATGTCAGATTTGTGTAGTAAACTCAGTTTGTTAGCTGCCTATATCTTCACCCATCAAACTGACTGCAGTTTCAAAGAGGTGTTGTGCTTGTCCAGTGAACACCTCACAGGCAATTGCCAAAAGCTACAAACGAGTCAATGTTAATCCTTGCTTATAACAAGTATAAGACTGGTGTGGACATGCTATCATTTACTATGAAGGAATACACAGTAAGGGGCCGAGGACAATTACATTTCATCACACTTAGCAAAAAATGGCCGCTGAGGGGGTTGAAGAGAAATTCATTAAGGCATAACAACAAGTTTTTCAAACTCACCATTCATAGTTTATTCTCTTCATATATATCATATGATATAGATATATGTCCACTATTGGTGGAGGAGGGGGGAGGGTGTTTGGAGTTAGTGGCCATTTTCCACTAAGTGTGACAAAATGTAATTGTTAATGGCCCCTAAAGAAAAAAATAAATACTAAACTATGCAAATTGTAGATCAAATTTTGGAAATTGCTGCCCATAACTCTTGGGTTATTGTTCATCTCAATAGACCTCATCTTTTCCCAAAAATCAAATGTTGTGAAAAGAAATGCTTCCTAAATCAACTTTCAAAGGATTTAGTGACATCACCATGATTTGTAGAGTTACCAACCCAACTGGGCTCCATAAATATGTCCTTTAAAAAAATAAAGATGTCTTGCCAATTATGAACATGTACTGCCATCTCAACTGCCATTACCTGTTATTCCCAATTATCATAGTGTATGCCATATTTGTCCTTGTGATATTCATAGGAAGTCCAAGCAAGTTTACAATGAATGTAATCAGACTGTATTGGAGAATATAGCCAAACTAGGTGTATTTGTGAATTGTGTACAGTGGTGTGGATTTAGTTTGAACTACTATATTGACTATATGGGGCTATTATTATTATTTTATTCTACATTTGTTACAATATATGTATAGTTAACACAAAAACTTAATTCTCCTCCGATTTTAACATTAGAACTTAACTAGTTTGATGGAGATTTTCTAAAATTTATTAATGTGAGTCTGATAGACTCATAGACTTACTTCATAGAGTATGTGTTAATATGATTAATAAAATTGTTAATATTAAAATGCAAAATGAACCAATTACAAACAAAGTGTAATTTTCATGATAAATAAATGCAAACACAGACATTTGTTTGAGTTTGTAATGCTATGAGAACATGGACTGCCAGTCTCAATTGACAAAATTTTGACAAACCTATTTTGATAGTTGGATTTTCTTCTATGAAAATTGAGTGAGCTTCTTTCAAACTCATATGCATTGTTCTTTTTATTTGTTTTTCTATCATATTTTTCAGTTTTGAAATCTTTTCTTCCTGGGGATATTCTACTTAAATGTCATCCATTTGGTAAAAGTCAATCACTCATTTTTCATTTTCTGCTTTATCTTCTTCATTGGTGTTTCATTTTCTTCGTTTTCTTGGAACAATTTAGTTAAAAGTATCTTTATTTTTGTTTGGCTAGTTTGTATGTCTTTTTTAACTCTATGAGTAGCTTTAGCTAATGAAGGAGTGGAATATCCAACTAATACAAGTGCAGCAGATTTGTTTTTCAAATTTATTATATATTCTTGTTTTCTTTTTTGAGCTTTCACTTTTTCAGTGTTTATTACTATTTCTGATATGTTTTTAGGTAAATCATATATATATTTTCTTTTTCTATCTATTTAAATTTTGCTTTTCTTGCTGTGCTTCAATTTATATTCATCATATTTTCCTTGTTCTTTCATTTTTCTCTTGTTCTTTTTGTTTTTCACTTCAGTTAGAGGCATTTTAATATCTGAAATAAAATAATAGTTATTTTTCAACTGTTAAAAATGTTGATAATATATTGATTTTTCATTAGTTCTTTTAGTTTTCATTTAAAAAATGCATTTTCGAAAATTTGTTGCAAATTTACACTTACAAATAAATTGTAAAAAAATATTATTTAACTTATAATAAGCAGAAACTAATTCTAGAGTTCATTAGGCTAAGTCTCCAAAAATAATTTTTATAAGGTTTGTGGGCATTATTTGACTATGACAATATATTTTTTTATTGTTTTGTAGTCTCTAGAGAGATGTTATGTAGATACACATTCTCTGTAAATTTGGTGAAAATCCGCCAAAAAATGAATTAGTTATGACGTTTTTAGTGACCTAAAATGGCTTAAAAATGCATGTCCGCTTGTATTAATCATAAATTGCCAGATTATTCATTGAAGTTATTTCACCTATCCACAATAACATAGCATCGATTATTTTAAGCAACCTATGAGTCAAGTATGTAAGAAAAAATATCCTTGGTTGTAGTAAACAGCATTATTTGAATACTAATAGCCAATGAAATTTTATTAGCAGTGTCCGCAAATAGATGTTTTTTAACCATTGGAGTTCAAATGCAACTGTATGAAATTTAAATAGATATAACATCAAAATATAATTTGTAATATATTGTTTTCATCTTATTTAAGTAATAAATAGTCGTTGTTGACCGTCATTCTCATGTTGGATTACCTTCAGACAGTAGTAAGTTTATTTTTCTTATTTTCACATAAGATTTTCTCATACGCTACACCTATATACACATATAACATTAATATTAATTATGCTTTTTTAATTTTATACTAAAGTAGATGTACTAGTTGTGTATATCTATAGCAAAATTAAGAAAATTGCAACTCTTAGAAAAAGTGAGGATGCTCCGATTAGTGAATCAGACAACGCTACGGTCCTACTCTACGCCTATATGCTACCTATAATATGTATAGACACCCAATATAAATAGCATATTTATTCGTGTTTAAGCTATTTCCATGGAATAAAAAGATAATAATCATATATTTAGTTTGTTTAATTACATTTTTTTATATATTATTTAATCCATATTGATCGCAAATCCTTCGCTACGGTTATACCCGGGTATGTACGCACAAATAATTATGTCAAACTATATTATATTTTAACAAACGAAATGTTTGAAATGGCATAGAATGATTTTTAGGGTCACTTAGATCTTAATAGCTTTATAAAACCTGCATAGAAATGTCATCTATAAGCGTAGCGTATGAGAAAAAATGTCACAAATTTTTATATGGTGTAGAATTAGATGTACTTAGAATATATTGACTACTGAACTATTACATTGTTTCATATATGTATTTTTATTTATAATCTTACAGAAATGCCACCTAAAAAGAATAAATTAAGTAATAAGAAGGATAATCGATCTCGTGATTTAGCTAACGCAAGATTTAGGCGTTATAGAGAAAAACTACAAAATAACCCTCAACGACAAGAAATCCTAAGGAAAAATTGCTAAAGAAAGAGCGAAAAGACAAACAGAAAGGGAACGAGAATTGCGAGAAAAAAGTAGTGAGTATAGAAAGGTCCAACAGGAATTATGGAAGAAAAAAAACAAATGAACAAATTATGTGAAAATGAAAATAAAGAAACAATAGTTGAGCAATCTTGGGACAATTTTCAGCGTGAAATTAAATTGAAAAGTTCTACAAAGGAATTAGCGCAGAAAAAACGTAGAAGAAAGGAAAGACAAAGTTTATCAATTAAATTAAAAGAAAGGGAAAATATTAACTACCAGCTAAAGAAAAAAATTGTTTCTTTACAAAAAATTATTCAGCGAAAACGAAAGGCTGACACCCCTATT
>JAYRBW010003319.1:0-13863 GCA_036023295.1 Invenusta paracnida | reverse complement strand
TAAAAATTATTTAAACTAATTTCCTATCTATTACATAATGCCCGCTTTTTTCGACATTGACGCCCGCTTTTTTCTATGGATATTTAGCTTAGGACAATAATAGTAATATATAGATTTTTCGGGCAATAATATCGAATTTGTTCGGGCGCCACGCGCCCTTAAAATTCGATATTGTTGCCCTCAAATTCTATATATTAATAGTATATTGAGGTCACAGGTTTTCTCATTTGATGCACATATATTATTAATCAATATAATTATTGGAACTAAAATTACAAAAATGTTTATTAATCATTAATTTAAACCATTTTATATAAAAAAAAAAAATTTAAGACTGAATAAATCTATTTTTTTATTTTACAGGTTTGCAGTAATACAATCCACTAAATAAATTTCAATGGCGAGAACAACTGTCCGATTTTAATTGCCTTAATTTGTTGAAAGATCCAGTATATTATTAATCAATATTAACACGTGACACCCTCCTCCTTACCAAGATAGAGAATGTTCGTCTGACCATCCTTCCTGATCTCTTCAAGGACGTGTGTGTGATCAAGGAGCTGCTTCAACGAGTAGTTCTTGAGGAGCGGCACCCCACTTCCACCACTAATCCCTCCCGGATCACTGCTCCCATTCCTCAAATCTTCTTCTCGACGTTGGAGGTAGCGTCGCTGGTCCTCGCGATTGCACACGGTTAGCTGGGCCTCAAAGAAGGGGCCCTTGGATCGCAGACCACTCCCCTTCGTCTAAACGTATGCATGCGAAGCGGAGAGAAAGCATAAGCAAGCATGGTCTGGTCAAGCATAAGTATGAAAAGTAAAAGTGGCGCAATTATAAACGTGGTGTTGGTGCATGAATTTGAATTGTCACTGGATATAGCTTATTTACCGAAATGCATTACCAAATTAGAATAGTACAACCAGAATATTCTAATGCATTTGTTTTTTTATTAAATGAAATAACTGTATGATAAAGTAGATGATTGGGAAATTATTCTAATAATGAAACATAACTAATAATCATAATAATAGGTTAAGTAAAAGATCATTAAATAGAGTACCCAATACAGAGATATCGATTTAATTTCTAAAACAATGAAATTGAACAAAACTTTAACATGACGCAATACTAAAATATGCTTTCTTATAAAAAAATTATTGGTAAGAGATAAATTTCAAAAACTCTCTACTCACGGAATCATCGTTGTCTGCTTCAGTGTCCACTTCAAAGACCTGCTGGATTGGAGGTGGCGCCTTGGGACTGGCATCTTTCCTGAAAATATATCAAAATAATTTCGCATATATTCAATTTTTTTACATAAAATTTCTAAAAATAATGAGTTTATAATATTACATGCATAATTCGAAAGAATGCCAAATTTATTTTAATTTCTGTAATTGTGAAAAAATATTTCAAATATTTTCACAATCAATTTATATTATATTCAAGCACAATCTCCCGATACACTTTTTTGTCTCTTTACGAGTCCGATCAGATTTAATCTAATTAGAAGCTAATGACGCCAAGTCATGCCTTACGGTATGATGTGATTTTCTAATAATTCACCCCTAGTTGATTTTAATTTAAAATTATTTTATTTGACAATTAAGCTGTGGGGTGGTATATAAAAATACAGATTTCAGCAATAATGTTGACGTGAACATACGTACATTTTATCGCGTTTATGAATTCCAAAGAAAATAAGTTAATAGAAATAAAGTGAGATAACTGCATAAGAAATACACCAATACTTATTACAGAAACAATTACATATTATCATGTGATATCAGTAGTTAGGATAAAAACTTAGTTAATTACAAAAATATTGCGCTCTAATTGAGCTGATAGTGGAGAGAAATATAATTGAAATGCATTCGGCCTCTTTCTTAACACACACTTGTTGGGTAGTTGACAGAAATTGCCACTGTAGGGTGAGTACTTATACTCAACGGTGGTCCAGCTACTTGTGAAGAAGTCGATACACTGCCTCGCCAGCAGGTTATCCGCGTAGGCTGTGTCCGAGTCAGGGGGGACACTGGCGTTCTCTGTACGGAGGGTTCGTGTCATTTTTGCCATCTATGAGAGAGGGTAGAATTGAAGTCACACGGGTCATGGGTGATTCGAGTTCGGAAACAAAAATTTCTACCTATTTGACAAGTTAAAAATAAGCTACTTTTATGTATATTAGAAACGATGTACTTTTGCTACCTCTGTGTGTGCAGAAATAATTATATATTACAAGCGATATTTTGTTTAATGACTTTAGAACTATTTTAAAGTTAATTTTGGGTATTTGTGCCGACGAAAATTCACAAAAATCGTCTGACTGCTTTAATCATTTTTATAATATATTATGAGAATTCAACAAATCTGGCAATATACAACATAACGATTTTTATATCATTAAAAACGGACATTTTTAACACTGCGTTTGATTGTGACATGGCTAAAAACTGGTGACCGTGATCTATGATTTCTCATAAAAAACATTTCCATATAAGATTGATTTGAATCACTTTTTTCAAGGCCCACTGCATTAACTAAATAAGCAATTTAGATATACTATAAAAATAAAGTTCTCTAAACTTTTCAGAATTTTTATAACCTTCTCTTTCAAAATCATAAAATGATTTATTTAGTTAATTTATTTTTAATATAAATGGACTATTTTCTTAATCCGTCAGCTAATAGACACATTCTGGCACATGTCCTGATTTTCTTTTCTATTACACTGATTCATAATAAAAGCTACATAACCTATTTTCTCATCTTATCAATTAATATAACATACCACTTATTTATTAAATGTATAACATATAAAAGTAAAACTAAATTTTGTTTCATTTTTCCTTGAATTATTTGGATAAATATAATAAAAACGAATAGGGGGTCTTTAGTCAAAACATTCGTAAGTATGACATTCGTACGAACTTTGTAAAGTTACAAAGAGTTAACACTCGTCCTTATCTCGAAACCGGTACGCGCGTGGTGAGTCGCCGGAAAATATCTGAAATTTCTATAAAATTTGCAAACATTTCATGTTTAATCATATACTATATATTTTAAAATGACAATTATCTCATGTTTAGATTTTTTCAAAAGCTGATGATGTTCTCTATTAATACATATACGTATCAATATATGTACATGTTTATAACAAAGCTTCCAACTAAATTTAAAAGGTAACATATTTTGTATAAATTTACTCAACAAAATTTAATTAAAATAAAATGTCTTAAAAATGGTTTATATATTCTTTAAGAGTATCTAAATTATGAAATATGGAAAGTATGCTACATTATCTTTAATTTGAAACCAACATGATGCAAAAAGTATATTTTTACACAAACTATTGCATTTATCTGCGAAATCTATGTGCTTGCATATTACATAAGTATTTATGCTACTACATTTATTAAAATAGTATAAGATATTAATAAGTGGATATTTATTTTAGTATATGGACAATTTGTAAAATAGTATACACTAAGAAAATACGTTAAGCAGAAGTATCTCATAATTAGTTTTTTTGCGATATTTATATTATATTTGAAAAACTTATTATTAGCAGTGATTACAACGGATGGAATATCAGCAAATAAATGGAAATTATATTGAAGTAGTGTTGCTATATTAAAATAAATGCACCCGTGAAAAATGGATTATTCCTTTAATGTATGTGGCCTTCTATTTAAACTACATTATTCACCAGCATCTATTTTCGTCGAAGAATTAGCTCTATAACTTTGCAGTTGTGGTGGTGCCTGCATCTCTGAGTTGGACGAAATTAGTTGAATTTTTCGGTTCTTAGTTACAACTACGGATGGGAGTTGAATCCCCCTTCTCTCCTATTTCTCTAGGGGCAGTGGAGGAGTTCGCATATTAGACTATGATGTGACTCCATTGTCACCTTTAACAACAACAATAGAATATATTCTAAAAATTTCGAAAGTAAAAAACAACATCTATGGCACAACTGATATTAGATCAATAACAATTTTCATATATTAAACTAAAAACCGATGCTCGTGAAGTACTTTAGAACAAGTTCCAAAAATTTGAATTTACTGGAGAACGAATCATACTCTTATAAGGTATTTGTAGCTATAAGCCGGGACTAGCTATATCTATAGCCGTATGTTGTTCGTATTGTAAATAAATTTACCTAAATCGAATAGAAATGTAATACCTAAGTAATCATTTGGAAACCGTGTACAGCTTTCTTTAGTATTTGATATAATAGGTATCAATTATATATTCAAAGCTATATAATATGTTATGTTTAGCTCGTAAACTAACAAAAATTCTAACGAATTCGAATTAGATACATTCATTATTATTCCATATAAAATAGGTTACAAGTAACATTAAAATTTCAACATACAAATAAAAGTATCAAAATATTTCACACTAATTTACTAATTTTATTACCGACTTATGATATTTATGAATAGTCTAGATCAAACTTAAATGTTACGATAAAAACCAGCAGTATTATTTTCTGTAATAGGTAGCTACGATTGCTTTCGAGTAACGCTGAAATTCAAAAATCACTTACATACCATCTTACATACGAACTATATTACAAAGAAGGCAGTTATCATGTAAAGATATACAATAAAAGCAGTAAAAGTACTTGAAATCTACTGCCGATTACTTTAAAAGTTATGTCGTGTAGCTTAGTGAAACTATTTCATTTTTAAATAATATATAAGCGCCTGATTAACCTGAGACCAATTATTAACATATTTAAACAATGTATATCAAATAAAAACAATAACATGCATATAAAAATTTAAAACCTTATATTAACATAGGAAATATTATCCAAATTACTTTCATACTGTTTATTTCACGAAAGATATTAATATGGAAACCCTGATATATAAAAAGTAAAATACTCGTACTAACAGCTGGAATGATAAATATTTAGACATAAAATAAAGTTTAAATTTGATTGCGATAAATATAAAATAAAACGTCCGCTTTTATAATATAATAGGCTATTGATTTTCCCACAGAACGTAAACTTTTTCTATTGCTACTATTAATTGGGACAGATCATTGACATTAAACTCACTGTAGAAATTTGTATATATATGAACAGTTATATATAGAATAATAACAACATATCGCTGCATAATATATTACGAAAGAGGAACACGACATGAAAAATTGAAAAAGTTATCTGTATATTACTTGGTTAACAGAGGATATGAGTGTAAATATGCACGCATAATTTGCTATAATATCAAATCATTCAACTATTTTTGCAAAGAATTCTTTAACAATAAATAATTAATAGATTATTCTTATTGTAGTATATTATATTAGTCATTTATAAAGTACAAAAAGATATTACTCTACAAACATGTCGATAAATATATTAATTAAGTACTAATTTAAACAAAATAATCAAATAAATAATAGTAATAATCTAAAAAATAATGTCTGAGGATATAAACATGCGAAAATAATAAGTAAATTATAAAATAATTATTATCATGTTTATTTGATAATTAAATGGAGTATTCAATTTTTGTAAACTAAATTTGACAGCAAAAAATCAATCGTAAAAGTATGCGCAACCTAACAACATACCGAATTCATATGGCAACTATAAGAGATTGAAGAAATAAACACCAAAATTAGACTTTTCAGGGTTAAAAATTATGGTAAATACTTACACATTCGTTGTAAATATTAAGTTAAGTATAACAACAGCATTAACAAAGTTAACCAGTAAAAACATTTTGTCACGCCTGTATATGGAAAGCATTTAAAAGAAGACCCATTTCAGTATTGATCTATGTGAGTGTCTGTGTACTATTATTAGATTACATTCACCATCAGATACACACATATACCCAAAAAGGATATTTAGACACATAATATCGTGTCATAGAACATGGCAGTATGGCTACTTATACGATACACAACAGCAGTGATACAAAACTACAAGTTTGCGGAGAAATATAGACAGTTAATTGGAAATAGATAGATGGTATAGTCTTGCTGTATCTAGACAGCTAGTACACAAGAACAATAGACAGATCAATGATCATATCATATCACTTGCTACTCTCCAGCACTACATAATATGTAATATATTATATTACATATATTAAGATTAGATAGGTACCCTGAAATATTGTTATAGAACAGTATGAAATCAGAAATATATATCATATTAAACATAAAGCCAAACAATCTTATTGAATCCGCCTTTTAAAACAATGTCTGGCATGCAACGATGAACTTACTAACTAAACATTGTTATTATTATTATTTAGCTATTTAAGATCGGTTGTGCTAATACTATTGAAACATGATGGTAATACTTAAATGACGGTGTAGTTTTAATATAATGGATGTGTAATATAGTCCAGATATTATAATAGACCACAAATATGACAAGTAAATTAATTCGAAGTCAAAAGGAGTCCAACAATGACTAACAACTACCTATCTAGCAGCGATAATGAAGCACACACCGTTGTCGAACGAACGAACTAGTAAATCAGGGAGACAACTACCGTATAGCTTAAGACTGAACGATTGAATGCCTTACTTATTATAAGAACAAAATAGTTCTTTACAAGATATGTGTGTATGTAACAGACTATTTCCCATTGATCAATGCCTAACATAATATATATTATTATGTATATTTTTTCCTAACGACCAGAAGAAATAGGTGACTAGAAAGTGCGTGTACACCACGGTGGACTGAGTCACTCTGTGAAATCACAAATAGTTGGGGATCGATTACTATCTCTTCCAGTATAGTATCCTAATATATGGGAACCATATACTCGACCCCATACCAATAGCATTATGTCAAGTGGAGCTTGGGCACCTTTCTAAATAATAACTATCTCTACATTTTAGAGAGAGAAAGTTAAATAGACTTTCAATTCTCATTGCCTACAATTATCGTATTCCAGCACATAAAATAATAGCTACACCGTAAAGTATATCTTCCAGTCGATCTAAATGGAATAACATTACGTAATATTAAATTATAAAAACGTCAGAACTAATCATATTTACCTAGTTGTACAAGAGAATAGGCACTTTGATGCAATAACGGTATACATACAATATTATTAACTAAAATGTAATTATTTATAGATAACAAATAAGAAGTTAATTAATGTCGAGTTAGTAATATATTAATATCGATATAAGAAATTAAGAACATAACATAAATATTCTATTACAAGACATTAAATGATAATAGTACTTATCGTAAATGAAATTAAACACCAATTAGTATATACAGTATTCCAAAAAAACTAAATCATGACATAAAACTGATTATGTCCTGTAAATAGAGCAGTTATGCGTATTGAGTATTTTAAAATATGTGAAGTATGCTCTATTAATTTATAAAATAAATATAGGATTGAAATATTAACCTTGAGAAAAACATTTATTTGGGTATAAATAAACAAAACAGTATTCCGTAAACATTTAAATAATATAATTTAAAATACCCTTTATGAGTTGGTATACGCAAAAATTGTTTACAAATATTTGAACATTACAATTTAAAAATATGTTATATTATTTTACATACACTTCTAACAAAAATAATATAATGGTGCCCAATAAAACTTTAATTTTTTTAAATATATTTTGAAATGAACGATTATTTTAATTTTATAGTTAACAAACACATTTTCCCCTTTATTAAAAACAAAATATTTAAATAAATACTTACTAGTTAAAGCCTTATTGAAAATATCTAAAGACACGTGATATAATATAATAGTTACACTTTATAAAAAGCCAATAGATGCAACTTACCTTGACGTCGTCGGTAGGGAAAACAACCATATCCCTGTTCGGATCATTCATCAGGAGTAGTTTATTTTTCACAATAAACTGTTCAAATGCAACTGGTTCCACGAGTTGAGTGACATTCTGACCAAATGAAAATTACAATAGATGAAGTAATAAAATGTATTTATCAACACAAGTCCCTTAAATAATAAATTTCTTTTATCAAGACTGGTTATTTAGTTTTATAGCAATAATACAATTTATTAGAAAAAAATAGTTATAATAAATAAAAATTAATTGCAAAAAAATTCCTTATTACAAACATAATAATTGATCGTTTGTGATAATATATATATAACTGTCAGATTGCAATTCTGATATATATATAAAATATCATTTTAAAATTAAAACTCGTAATATAGATTATATTAAATCAAATGGTAAATATGATATAGTAGTCAAGTACAGAAGATTTATCATATATTAAAGATAAGTCTATGTTCATTTTTTATAAATATAAGTAAGGTATTATGATAAATGATGATAAATTAATATTAATCTACATTGTGCATTTGCTTTTTGTAAAATAATTTTTCTTCACTTGTTTTAAAGAAAATTAGTTTCATGAATATTGATTGATATTATTATAATGCATTTTGTATAAATCCTAGCTAGCATATTCTAAATTGATGAATCTAACTTTAATTTAAGGGAATGCATTACTAATTTATGTTAAACAATAGATATACAAATGAACAATGTTAGAAATTTGAGGTTATCAATATAATTCATAGTTTTTATCAAATGAAAAGTACTATTGAGGAATAATAAAATAAGGTTTAAAAAGGGTATATTTGTTTTTTACTTAATTTACAAATATAATATAAAAAGAAATGTAATTTTAATGAATAACTTTTGTGAGTCAGTAACAATGATATCTTCAGACATGATAATGGTCTAACACAGTAATGGCAGAGAATTTGTTTCACATTTCCCAGAAAATTATAACCTAGAAAATCTCTAAAAGCTCTTTATATTTATTATAATAAATAAAAATACTATATATTTTACAAATAAATTAAAATAATATACTTCCCATAAATACATTATTATTATTAAAAATCTAGAAATATATTTTACCAAATGAGTAATTTTGAGTGCACTCCTTTGCTATGCCAATGAACTATTACTATATAAACAATGAGAGTGAGAGAAATAAACAAGCCTGTATGTATACTATAAAGAATGTTGATTATAAATATCTACATATACAAAATATCCTTTTCAAATTTATATGTGTGACTATATTTGACTTTAATTGAAACTTCAATGAAATGTTAACAAAATATAAAAAATTGCATTTTTATACTTTAATATATTCAACATTATGGTTATTTTACTTTAAGTAAAATATAGATAAGTAACTTATCTAGATTTTGCAATGTAATAATAAAAATATTTCTATTTGCCTTACAAAATGTTATATCATATAAATAAATAAATAAAGTCGGAAATAATTGTTAAAATCGAATATTTAAATGCATTTAAATATATCATAGCTGTAACATAATTAATAATAAATAAAAGTGCATAAATTCCTGGTGATAAAAATTTATAATTATACAAAACAGCAGGAAAATGTATATGCATCACCACATCTTGGAATATTTAAAGTGGTTTTTATGATTGAAAATAATGTTCACATCTCATTTACTACTTGATTATGTTTCATTCTCAAATTGTACAAAATCAATCCTGCAAACAATAATTAATTTAATGTTTTGATATACATATGTATATGCTATTGAAAAATTAAAAAAAGTAGTTCTCTGCAAAATAGTCAACAAAACAAAATATACACCAGCATCTATATACCTGAATTGTAATATCATTTAAAAGGCCAACTTAATGTTATTCACCTAGCAGATTCTTCAAACATGCAATAACTGTTTAATAATTTTTAATAAATTTAAATTAATACAATCAGTGACTTTTCATATTTTAAAGTAAACATTTTTTACACTGAAAGATAACATAAATAATTTTGATTAGTATTTGGAGGATTACACACCTTATATGTAGTTTCAAAATATGTATGATCAAAATATTTGTTGTATTTAAAATTTTGCTAGAAGATTTAAGTTTCTAAATAAGCCCATATAATACATGTTAACTATAGACCTTTTAATTAATAAGAACATATTTATTGTTATTTGACAAAGATCTCAATAAAAAAATATATATATAATACACAAAATAATGCCTTTAGAAATAAACCACTTATTTACCAAGCAAACAACAACATAATTATCAACAATATAAATAATATTCATACATTTATCAAGTATAAAGGCCATAAGTAAAGCCATATAAATAACATTTGATTATATCAATGAGAAACAAAAGTTATAAAAGTAAATTCATTCATTCAAACCAAAACTACATAATTTGAATAACATTATTTTAGCTTTTAAACAGGGGTGTAGATTAATTTTTTCTTTGGTTACCCACTTTGTGACCTAAGATATGAAACTGGTTGCCCATCTAAAAATCTACTGTTTCAAAGTTAAATAAAACACATTACATAATCTATTTTAGGTCTTTTTGCAGCTGGTTTTTCAATATCACCGATAAAATGTTGCATGTGTATGTTATTGACCTGATTTGATAAAGAATACTAAAGCTAAAGTCTACAAGAAATAATGTTCTCTCTTTTGCCTTCACAACTTAGTAATGGTGACTATGTGTCTAACATTTTCATTGAATAACTCTTAAATGCTTCTGATAGGCACTTGCACATACATATTGGTTGCTCACCTCTGGTATGAATGAGTGTTCTTTATACTATACTTGTTACATACTTGGTATTGTAACAAGGTATATTATATAAAATTCATACCCATATATACAATAGTCATCTATAATGGGGGTTAGTAGCTCAGTTGGTAGAGCGTTGGTATTATGTGTGGAAGGTCCTGGGTTCAAATCCCACTCAGGGCAACTTACTCACCCATGGCTAGCAACTGTGCTAGGCGATTGTTTAGCAGGCTAGATCTGTTCAGTTTGTTTGTGATCTTTGTATGACCGGATATATGTGTACCATCAAGCCCACTATCGGTCTTTAAAGTAGCATGTGAAAAAAAGCCATACTAAAAAAACACCTCTGGTTCTCACTAATAATAAATTTCATGTCTCTTTTCATTATAATGATATATAATTTATACATGAGTGTGTTTGAATGTATAGTTTACTGAAGTTTACTCTACTGTAAAGTCATATAAGTATGTATATGCATGGCTAAGAGAAAATATAGTTGCCAGGTTAATGAGTAATTTAATGAAATTTAGTCACTCAAACATTTTTCTAGTTACCATTGACAACTATTAATTTCCATCCCTGGACAGACATAGTCATTACTATTTTTTTATAAAATTTGTTTCAGGAATAAATATCATATATCTTAAATGGTAACAATTATAATGTGTATAACATGTTTTGAAAATTTGACTTTTTATTATTGTTTATAAAATATTCTTATAATATTTATCAATAAGAAAATATCATTAAGAAAATATCAATGCTGTTTATGTTAGATAATTATTAAATATTTTAATTGAGAATCTAGTAGTACTCTTTTTAAGCATTACTCCCACAAACTTGCTACCTACAAAAAGAAAAATAAGTTAGAATGTATTCTAAATATATTGTTACAAGTTAAATACAAGTTAAATAAACTATAATTATTTTGAATTACTAAATAAAGTTAATAGTACAGTTTGACTTTTAATGTTAATATATTTTAATATAAAAATAAGGTTTATGGTTCAGTGATACAGTTAAATAATAGTTTTTATTATATAATACTTTAATATATAATTAAAAACTATTATTTAATATAAGTATTATATAATAAAAATGAAAATTTATTAGTAATCACCTATCTGGGATTCATGATAGTAAATTAAAGAAAAATAAATATGTCTTCAGATATTGATTATATATTGGTGGAGTGTATGATATTTCACCGATCTAGGCTTTATTAAGTATAAGTGTTAAGGTATTAATTTGAATGCAGTATAAATAACAATTAAGCAATACAGTAGATTACAGCAAGGTACAGGAAACCAATGGAACACTGTACACTCTATCAATATACAAGTGATATCTGAAGACTGTTGTTTGTTAGTTTTTAATTTACTATCATAATAAATAATACAGTATATAGTCTGCTCAGTACAATCTTAGTTAATACAAGACATAATATAATAATGAAAAAATGGCAAGTCCTAATGAAATATCTATTTTAATTCATTAAAATTGTTTTCTTAGTACAAGGAAATTGCTTAATATGAGCCATTATTTTAGAACACACAGTAATTACAACTTCTTTATTATGTGTAAAGACAGGTTAGCAATACATATGTAGATAGGTGGATTGCAGTAATGCTAATAGGTGAATTATTGAAATATTATAACAGACATTCACTTTTTATTATATACATTATAATTATATACAAAGTGAAACTGAGAACAATGTATTCCAATTGTTCTATTTAAAAATATGTCTGAGGAAATATACTATCATCCTTTTGGAATTTATGTATAGTTAAAATATATTAATAATTATTAAGCTTAACCTTTTAATGACAGTAATGCAATTTCGAAAAGTTCACCTGCCCAATTGCTATATAAAATTTGAAATCGAATTTTGTAATTGTGTAATTTTATTGGCTACTCATATTTAGTAGACATCCTGCATCCCCTAATGCATGTGTAGTTTAAGTAGATGTGTCCATATTGTGTGCATATCATGCAGGTATTATAATAATATATTATGCAGTAGGTACATAAAATAAGCTTACTTAGCATAACACTAAGTGCACAAACATATCTAATATAAATGTATACAACAAGAGCCGAGCCAAATTATTACTTGTATGATTAGCTGAATGCATTTATGCACAATAATTAAGATATTTATTTTATATAGACTGAACACTATAACCAATGTATAAATCAGAGTACATATATAAATAAACTATATGTACTTTGTGGTATAAATGATTTATCAGACTTGATAATTTGTAAATAAAATAACACATTTGATGAACATAACTTTTTCTTGGAAATATTCAATATGATTATTTTAGATGAGCACATAATTATGAGTTTATTTATTAAATTAGATTATATATCCAATATCATTCTCAATACATATCAATCTCAAATATCATAGTATGTAATATAACATATCAGTATGCAGTAATAACACTTTAACTACCCTGTCACTCTATTCCACTGTCTGTTTCCAATCTTTTCACTAAAAAAGGTATAAAAGGAAGACCACCCAAAAAATTAGAGTGAATTAAACCCTCCTTCTATCACTGGTAGTTACCCTATAATTCATGTGCAACATGCTCTATAGACTATTGAATTGAAAACAGAGCACAGAAGAGTAGAAGACTAATTTTGACAGTGACAGATCACCTTAGTCAATGTACAGAAATTATAGATAGAAATGTATAGATATTACTATTATAAGTTAAAATATGACTAAATGTGAAAACATATTGTATCATTTTATATGATGTCTGTTTCTATTCCTATTTTTCAATAACTGTACTTATAACATTCCTATAATGGTGACCAGTACTATATATAATATAGTATATACATATCTAAACATATAATATAATAGGTATTATATGTCATGATAATAATACAATAACAATTATAAAATAAAATAAACCAAATATGCAAAAGAAAAGATAACCAATTAGGAAAATAATTTGCCAGTGAGTAAAACCAGTACTAAACTAAATGGACATCACTAATTAACAGATAGAAAACAACAGTTAATAGTGCAAATGCTGGCTAGCCAGTCAAATTATTCTAAGTAGTGCACTTAGTCATCTCCAAGTCTGTTTTGACCAATAGAATTTTAAACTTCTTTATGTGTTCTCTGCCCAATGGTTTGACAACAGAGTCAGGTAAACTTCACCAGGGAGTACTATAAGTTCTATATAATACCGGGAGACACAAGGCACCCTTTACTGTAAAATTAGCTGGAGGCTG
>JAYRBW010003308.1:0-13864 GCA_036023295.1 Invenusta paracnida | reverse complement strand
GTATGTAGAAATGTAAGTGCATCACGACCTGCAATCGAGAAACAGCCCCATACCATGACTGCTGGGGGAGGGAGGGGTGGGGGGGTGCTTGGTAGTCTTCCGGGTATACCAAGGTTGAAATGGGGAAGAGTTCTGTGAACGTCTCACATAGGCAGATGTTTTTTTATCTCAAAGTGGCTCTCGTCACTGAACATGACGCCCAATGCCATATGGCACGTCTAGTTACAAATTGTTTTCGTGAAAATGATATTCAAGTGCTTGAATGGCCAGGAAATAGCCCCGACATAAACCCGATAGAAACTTGTGGGACTTTGTTAAGAAACAACTTCAAAAGCACAATTTTTCTACAATTGCTCAATTTCGTGAAGCAGTCAGACTGCCTGGTGCATGGAGCTGCCTCTAGAGTACTGTCAACAGCTGGCAAACAGTATGCCTCGTCGTCTGGAAAGTGTGATTCACAACAATAGTTTTTCCACAAAATATTAGTTTACAATGGCTTACAATTTTGATCTACAACATTAAAGGTTACCATTTTCGTCACTTTTTTGGGGCATATTTACGTATTACAATTTTCAGTTTATTTGAAAAAATTCTATATGTTGATATTTACTAGGCCCTTTTATAGCATTACATAGTATGCTGTCCCTAAGTATGTTTTAAGTGCTGAAACTTATTGATAAAATGTATTCCATAGATAATATAAAAAAACATGAAATTTACGTATTGTGATAAACTTATTTCCACCACTGTACCTAGACGAATAATAGCAAAGTAAAAAAGTTAAATTTTTTAATTAAGTTGTCATTTTAAGGAAAAAAATAAGGTGCAACATATTACTAGCAATCTAATTGATATAATGATATATTTATAAATATATCAGGGGTGGTCCGCTCACATTTTTGCTTTGACACATTCTTATGAAGGCTTTTTACAAATATTTTAAGTCATTATTGTTAAACAGAACACATTAAGAAGTAATGCACATTATAAAGTGAACTCAAAATACAAACAAAAAGGTTATATTCGATTAACAATGCCTTGTACATTACTGATTATATACTATGTATGTATATAGATAGTGGATTAATAAAAAATAAAATAAACTAATATAAGATATGTGTCATCTATCAAACCATCAACTAAGGTTATTTGACCATATATAATTAGTAATTTTAAGTAAATACTTCATAACTAAAGAATGATCACATTTTATATTAATTTTAATTTACTTTCAGAAGACACAGATATGGACATGGACAAGCGATAATGGACATCAATTATAAACATTTAACTTATTCTCATTCATATTTACTCAACTACATTATATCTCATATATTGTTCTAGATAGAGTTATACATTCAGGGGTTTGAAGTATGTGTTTTAAACATATAAAAAATTGATATACAGCTTATTAGAAAACGATAAGAATGGAAAAAGTTGTCACTGTTAAATTGTCGTGTTTTACTCATTATTTAATATTTAAAAATTCACAAGATTCATACATGCTAATATAAAAGTTATGTAATTTCTTGATACTTTATTATCAGCAGTATATAATTTTATTTTTATTTGTCGATTTGAATACCATATACAGTATACAATTTACTAGACTTTGACATTTTACTTATTTAATCAAGTTAGAGTGTCTAGCAACAATATGACGATCTCTGTTAAAAATTAGTGCATTGTAGGTCTTAATTAGTAGTCTATGCTATTGAGTTTTGCTTTTTTAGTTTTAAATAAAATAGATCTAGTTAAATAATTTATAAATATGAATGAGATAGTAAATGCGAAGAAGCATTAAATTAATCATTTTATTTAAATAATTTTAACTATATACGGCAAAGAGCCTTGGTAGCTGAAGTTTTAACAGTAATTTTTATCATCACATTTCGGAAATACTTTATCTCCAGTTTTAGCAAACCTTTTTTATAACATGTGAAATTGGAATTACTGCCTTCTTATACTGGTAATAAACCTCTTCTTTGGCTTCGTTATGTAGACGATGTGCTCTCTTTTGTCAATGATTCTTTTAATTTTGATACTTCTCTCGTTTTTATCAACTCATTATACCCCACGCTTAATTTCACTGTTGAAATTGAAACTAATTATGCTATGCCCTTTCTTGACGTTTTAATTTTAAGATCTATCTCGTCTCTTTCGTTTAAAGTTTTTCGTAAACCCTCTCATAGTAATTCGTATTTATATTTTTTCTCATTCCATAGTCTAAATATAAATATTTTGGTTGCTCAAGGTCTTTTTCTCCGTGCTTTTAGAATATGTAGCCCTAATTTTATCCAAGATGAATTTAGTTTTATTCGTAATTTTTATCTAAAATTGGTTATTCGAATCATGTTTTGAATAAAGTTTTTTTCCGCGCTAGTTCTTCCTTTTATAAACAAAATAATTCTACGTCGACTCCTTTTTCTTCTACGAATAAAACCACTCTTCCTTTTACCGATGCTCTTAACTCTAAGTTTAACCACCGTTTTCTGAATTCGTGCAAGTCTGGTATCATTTTAAAATATCCTAATACTCTTCTAACAATAATAATCCTAATGGCTCGATTACACAACTCTCTTTCCTTAATTTTATGTTCATGTCGCTCTTTCTGTACTTTGACATTTATGATTTGTGTTCACTTGATTTTTATTTTCTCATATATAATGTGTCTTTCTGTTATTTTATTCTGTACCCATGATTATGAACTTTGGATAAGTTCGAAAGCTAGGGATTTTTAATAAACTTTATTTTACTTTACGTGTGGTTTTACTAATACATTATTAAAAAGTGACCAGAACTTTTTTCCATCTCAGCATTGGTAGATAGCTTGATAGAATATTTATATTATAGTAGTTTAAGTATATTACGTAGTTAATAGTTTATAAGCTGAAAATGATGAACTACTCAACAAATATAATATATTTATTACAAGAATAATTAAATTAATCATATCTTTTTATAAGTAATTAATTGTGCTAAAAAACACTAATAAACTTTCTAAAATTAACCAAACTATATTGCTATACTAAATTGGTTCAAATCCATATTAAATACAAAGATTACATTATCTCATACGTAAAAGCTTATTTTAGTAAATATGTATGTAATATTTCTAAACTAATAAGCTATTATACAAAACTTAACAAATATGAAAAACACTAGTTATGACACATAATCATTATGAAATTTCTTATTATTTGGTAAAATAGTAACCTTCGTAATAATATGTATACATAACATTATACAGGTACACTACTTATTTTTTTCAAATTAATCAGTTTAGTTGAATTATTTATATAAAACACAAAAATAATTATGTTACTTAATTAAACAAAAGTGAAGGATTATACTTATTATATTTTATTAAATTGAATTATGCAAATCGTTGCAAAACAATATTCTCATTAAATAACATAATCGCATTGTTGAAATGTAGTTTTAATGTAGTTTTAAAGTTATTAAATATAAATTAACACACTGTGAAAATTCGGCGTAGTATATAACAAAAAAATATTTTTTAGCAATTAAATATTATTTTAGCTAAGAAATTGAAAGTATACAATAATTATTGCATATTTGAAACCATTGTTATTAAAATAAATTTTGACTTTCAAGTATATTTATTAAAATCTCAATAAGCTTTCAGAAATATAGAAACATAGAAATTATTATTTATTGTAATATTTTAAGTAGGTATTACAAATTTAGTAATATCATACCACTAAAAATAGATGTATGAAATTAGTATAAATTCACGATATAAAAAGAAAGCTGTTGACTTCCATTATTATTACACCCAATGGATAGTTTACGATAGAAGGTTTAATATTGTACTCATTTTATTATAAAACTAAAATACCTACTAGATATAGAATCACTCTAGGAGGCATTGCTATACGATATAGGCTAGGCTCTACAATATATTTGATTAATTTATGGACTTCTAACTTTGTCGTTTTAAAATACAGGTTTTATTTATGTCAAAATTAGTTTTTACAATAAAAAATAAATAGATAGCAGTAAATATAGTTTAAGAGTAACATACCTTCCATTCAACAAATGAATCTCCAACAGTTCCAGGCTCTTTCTTGCGCATAATAGCAAGATCGACATTTTTAGCTCCAGATTGGACTACTTCCATAAGAGCCTTCACAGCCAATTTTATTGTTCCATGTTCAGTAGCCACAGCTTCTTCGGAATAAGATTCTTCTAAGAACTCACGCACGGCTTTGCAGTTTTTACCAATTGCATTAGCCTAAGAGAAACAGTATTGATATTATAATAAGTAGATATATATTTTATATACATACATAAAAAGAATTTCTTTTTTTAAAATGGATATATATTTTAATAATTTTCCTTTAGAAATACATGCAACCTTTTAAATAAAATATGTACGTTAAACACCATGACAACTTTAAGATTTCTCAAGGTTAGTAAACTAGCAAGAATTTAGTAGATTAGATGGTAAATTAGCAATGTAAAAATAAGTAACAAAAATGTAGTACATACTAATATATTGTTAGATTTTAATACATAATATACTATGACTGAAAGTTTGAATAAAAATAGTTTATGAAAAACTTTATTGATAATAAGAAAATCGACACTATTCGAAAAAGAATACACTAGTAACGAAGCGTTACAACAAACAAATACGAGGTTTATAAAAACCTTACCAGCCATTCATAATGAGTTCCTGAAGGGTCAGTTTGATACAGATGTGGTGTACCATCCTGATTGAAACCAACAATAAGAGTTGATATTCCAAAAGGACGACGACCATTGCTCTGAGTGTATTTCTGTTTCAGTTGTGCCACAAAACGTGCGATGTATTCCAAACTCACAGGATCTTCAACTGTCAACCGATAACTTTTGCACTCAATACGAATACGATTTATAAGAATACGGGCATCAGCTGTGAGTCCTGCAAAATCATAGAAAAATAGGAATTACAAAAAACTTATTTGCAAAAAATAAGTACAGTAAAATATTGGCATTCCTTATAGATAGCAATACAATCGGGACGCTTAAAGACTGGCATAAAATGGACAGTATTTTAGTATATATACAGGGCTGGACGAAATAAACCGTAACGCCATTATTTTATTAAATAATTTCAATTCAATATTTCTATCTTATCTTAAATACAGCAAAGATAGGCTGTGCAAATGTTCTTTCGAGTGCACACAACCTTGACGTAACCAGTCAGCTAAAATACGCTACCACTAATAAGGAGAAACCAATTCAAGCAATATTTCACTACATAAGCTGTAATGCACATATATCAATTGTGTAATTCTCTCTTATGTCTGCCTATCTCAGCAATTCATTGCGTCATTATTTCTTCCCTCTACCCTTCTTGCTTGTCATCCTTTCTCCTCTCTATATTTCTTGCTTGTCCTCCTTACTCCTCTCTACTTTTCTTGTCGATTAAATGATAAACTGATTTAGGAATCTTTAACCACATTTAAGCTAATTTTTGCAGTTGACTGTAATGTATCCAATCATTTAGTTACCGCCTCTTTCTTGTCATTTCTTTCTTTCAAGCGATTAACTGGTTCACTCTAGTCATCCATAAATCAATATATTGAAGCAGATATTGTTTTGTGCTACATTTTTTGAGCCCATCATGCGTCTTTCACACGACAAACTAGTTCAAATTATCATGCTCCAGGAGATTGGTTTGAGCTGCAGAACTCTTGCAGAACGTTTCGGACTGGAGTGAAGCCGGAAGCACCATCTCAGCTCTAGTCAACAAGCATCGACAGACCAACTCTGTAGAGGATCTACAACACAGGAGAACGCCAAAGACGACCATTGAACGCCAGGATCGCTATTTTCTTTATCAATCTGCAGTATATCCTCAGATGAGCAGTCGCGCCCTCTCACATAACTTGCAAGAGGCCACCGGCGTGGAACTCAGTGCTCGTCGTGTACGGTACAGATTGCTTGCAGCTGGTCGGTACTCGTATGTAGCCCGCAAAAAACTTTTCATGAATGCCAGACACCGAGTTACACGAGTCCAGTGGGCTAGAGATCACCTTCAGATGACCGTGAAAGAATGGCTCTCAGTCTTCTTCAGTGATGAGACCCCTCATCACCTCGTGTAGACGACACAGTGACGCCACTTCAGAAGCAGAAGAGGTAGGCGGCAGCATGATGGTTTGGGTGCCTTCTCTGGCCAAGGTCACCTGGAACTGCATCGTATGCAAGGAACACTGAGATCATGGAAGCCAACCCAGTAGTGACATTCCAGTAAGCCAATGCCACTCCTCACAAGGCGCGTCTCACCATGGATTAGTTCCAGCAGCATGGGATTCAGGTGATGCTCTGGCCAGCCTGTAGATTTGAACTCGATGGAGAACGTCTAGACCTTCCTGAAGTTGAAGTTGGGTAAACAAGTGAACCACGAGATGTAGCAGTTGTTTGAGGTTGTCTCGGAGATTCTTCGCGATATGCCTGAAGATTTCATCACCAGTCTCCTGGAGTCAATGCCCAGACGCTGCCAAGAGGTCATTGATTGTCAAGGAAGAGTCATTGACTATTGAACCCTTTTCCCCCTTTGAGAACGCAAAACGGCCCTTTTCGGAGCCAACACTTCTTGATAGTTTCTCTGAAGGTAATTGACCTCAAAAAACCCCAAGTACAATGGGTTTATTTAAATTTTTTGACGAAAATACAGTAAAATTACTGTATTATGGTTTATATCATTCAGCCTTGTAGGTATATTTTTCTAACTGGGAAATCTACAAATTAAGTAAAATTTCATAGATAAAATAATCAGAAAACGCTGGAAAAACGGGACTTAAAAACTAAGTGTAACAGTTTTATATTATAGACATAATATTGTTATGTATATGTTTGAAACTTCATTGGAATTAGTAATACAATTTAATTAACATGTACACGAAATATAAATACGAATTTTTAATATACTAAAAATAGTTTTATAAGTTTCTAAAATTAAATTCAATGATCACAAAAAACAACAACAATTAACAAATTTTTTAATATAATAAAAGAGACAAACAGTATACCTGCAAATGCAATAGCAACATGTTCATCTAGAAGTGCAATTTTTCTAATTGCCCTTTCCTCCTGGAGTTTGGCAGTGACTTTCTTCTCCACTCCAAGAACCACACAATCCTTGCCTTTCACTCCCACCTATAAAATAGAGAAAATCGTGCAACTAAACTTCTGTGTACATAACCATCTAATTATTTCTGGTTTCTATTATAAAAACATTATATTCAAGAGTACTATTAAGAGTATGTATTTCTTAATTGTTCAAGATTGGCAATAAATACATACATATAGTTCATGCCAGTATGTGAGACTGCATTATGGATATCTCTATGTTTTAAATATACACATCTTAAGATATTAATATAGTTGTTTGTTATTAGAATTGATAACATCCAATTGTCATGAATAATTTTTTACACCTATACTCTTGGGTCATCTAATGGAATAAAAGTATATTTTTATAATATATTTATAAAGGAAACAGAGAGAATTCCCAGTGTAAAGGTAAATTTATAGGTCTCAAATTCAATTGATGTATCAGTAAGTTTAGATGTTAATTATTGTATATTTATGAATGAATTTGTCAGTACAGCAGTTAATAACAATGTAATTATATCTATATAACATGGATAAATCTCACAAAAGAATATATAACACAGTAGTTAACTACAGTCACAAAATTGGATTGGTCAAGTGGAGGTATAAAAATGTGTTAAATATTATGTGATATAGTTATACACCAGTCATATTTTTATTTTTTAAATCACTAGTGCTTCTATTGGTTTGATGTTCATGAATGTACAACATTACATACTTTAACAGACTAATATTACACCTAGTAATTATTAATTACTTGTAAGAGTTATTGGGATTGCAATAAATAAATCAAACAGTGTGTAAAATTGTGATAGTATTGTGTCTCAAGGCTATGGTACAATAATTGAAAAGAAAGCAAAGTTCTGATTTCCATGCACATTGACTAAGTATATTACACCATAGATGCAGATTGCTTTTGTTTGCATATTAAAGAGCTAACTGGCACACAGTTTGTATGATGCAATCATTGAAAAAAAGGAATATAGCTTATGTATTTACCAGTGCTGCTACAGGTCAAAGCAAAAAAGTTTAGTAAAAAATCTCAGAAAATATAACTCAAAGAATAAGTTCAATTTAATTTTTAAAAATACATTACTTTAGTGAAATAATGTTCAATATAAGACATTATGTGACATAAATAGTCAAACACTTAGGTATTCAAATACTACCATATATATACATATAATTATATAAAAATTAAACAACTGATATAATGATATAAATTGTAGTCAGCATGATAAAATAGTATATAATGATTGAATATATAAAACATAGATTTACTATTTTGAAAACTATAATGTGGTACAAGTGGTATGATAATACAAATACACTACGGTTTAATAAATGTATTTGTCTTTGAATTTTTAGAAGTTCGGCAGATCATTTTTTATATTAATTTTTACAGCTTTCTAAGTACATTTCAGGTATGGTCCATGAATGTATGAGTTTATTAAACGTATGCAGCATAAATATTGGAGTAAAATATAATGAGGGAGTCAACCAATGTATAACTAGGCAATGAGAATACAGTAAATAGTTAATAAGAAATTTATTTAATAAACATGTTTTTTAAAATTAAGAGAAATATACAAATTTGTTTTAAATATAGTTATTTTGTTTATTAAGCCAAGGGGCAATTGTGGAGTTCTTAACTGCAAATTAAAGTTTTTTCAGAAAAAAATAAAATGTAACAAAAAACAAACAAACCAAAAATAAAAATAAAATTAATATATAGTAATACTATCCTAAAGTATAGTGAGATGCTTGATAATCGTGGTGGTTGCAAGCACAAGCAGCCAAAGCTTTTAGTAGTGTATAGGGGTTACTTGTTAAATGTCAAAAAAAACAAAAATACATGTAATTAACAAACATATGAATTTAGTTTAATGTTACAAAACATCATAATACAGTCAAAAGTATAATGATAGGTGTTACTTGTTAAATGTAAAAAAAAAAAAAGTGTAATTAACAAGTAACCCCTATACACTACTAAAAGCTGGAGGCAGCAACCACACCACAATTATCAAGCATCTCACTATCCTTTACAATAGTATTGTGATATATAAATTTAATTACATTTATTTATGTTTTTTTTATTTAAAAAAAATATATTTATTGCAAAGAACTCCACAATTGCAAGCTAAGGCTATATATATAATTTGTAATAATCAATCAGATATAAAAACAGTTTCAAAGATTTTTTATTTATCCAATTATTATAGTCTATTTAATTTTAGTTCTAGAGTAAATTTTAATGTGTCACTTTATAATTGGTTTTATCTGGACAGGTGTTAATATTAGCTACATTATTAAGGTCAAATTAACATTAATTACCAATTGTGTTTTTAAATACCATCTTATAGTAAAATTGACTTTATTCATGTTCTAAAATTAAAAGTAAGTTTATTAAAGCTTTTATGTCAAATTTATAATATAATATATATAAGAAAAATCTTAAAACCAGCACTGCTAATAACTTTAAAGTTGGGTTTTGAGTTAAGGGTAATATCAGTTTTAGACTAAACATTTAGACTAAACCATGTTTTTTTTCCATGCATTTGCTTATGTTGAGAGTTGCACAGATCCCTTTATAAAGCATTATACATTTATTTTAAAAAGTGATGAAATTATAGACTTATCTATTTATTAAAACAAAACATGGTAACAAATAGTCCATATAGGCAAATAATTTACAAACTTGCATTTAATAGCAAACTATTGCAGCAAACTTAATTATTTTTACCAGGAAAGCATTTAAATATTGCTGTGAAAAAATCAAGCACAATCTTACAGTGGTGAAATTTCTTATTTTTTTAATGTGAGGCTAAAAAATTGTTGAAGTCCTGGACCAAAATGTACATGCAAAAAAACCCTGCTTCAGCTTATGCCATGAATCTAGGGCTAGGTAGTAGGCCTTAATCTTATATAATTACTAATTAATATACTATCTATATTTTAAGGTTTAAGACTAATCAGGCATAGCACATAGCTACCTAGGTTTAAAATTAAAAAAATTAAATAATACTGACTGTGTACTACTACTATCAGTATTATTATTTATTAGGTAATCTCCAAGTTTCCTGCATTAAATTATTTTTGCTTTTTTTATGGGTTTTTTTCACTTTTTTTTAATAAGAAAAACAAAAATATTCATAACTGTTTATAAAGTGTTATAACAAGAAACATTATACATGAATCACAAATAACATTATATATGAATCATAAGTAACATTATACATAAGATGAATCACAAGTAACAAGTAACAAATCAGAAGTTGTAATAATATATAAATCCAATACAGGATATTTACAAAAAAGTTAGTCTGTATAACATGGGGCCAGAGAAACTCCTAGAGATGGGTAAGGATTAATACATAAGTATTAAGTATTTTACTTTAATTATTTAATTTACTTATTAATTTAAGTATTTAATATATTAAAATAAATTGTAAAATAAAAATGAAAAATAATTTACCAAAAAAATTGTTAAAAAAATACATAAAAAACATTAAAAACGAAAATAATTTAACGTGGGAAACTTAGAAATTACCAATTAATCAATTTAGCAATTTTTAAACTAAAGATTATCTTAAAATCTAATAATTATATGTAACAGTGATTGAAATTGTTATGTAAATTATAAGGTTTATTTCTTACTATTAAGTATATTATTTATAGATTTATTTTAATTGAACTATATTTTTTATATTAACAGTTATATAACTGTAGGTATACAGAAAGGCTGCTGCTATTGATAAATATGTCCTCAGCTTTAAAAAGTATTGGTATATATTGTTCATATGTGATATACCAGAAATAACTGGCAACCAACTACCAGTGGTCTTTACCTTGTAAAGTGGCACTAAATGGAATGTGTGTCAATGTAGGTTATAAATAATTATTTAAAATAAATATTTATTTTTCATCTTCCATTAAAATTAAATCCCTCATCATGATTCATATATTATAAATAGTATATATTTTGGTGCACATTTAGTTTAGCACCGCCTTACTTTTAGTGATGTAAGAACCACTTAAAAGGAAGCAATTGTTATGTGATGTCTATGACAATGACATGGTCAAATGTAGATCATTAGTATTATAGTATATACAGTAATATAACTGATCTAAAACTTATATAACTATTTTAATTACTGTTAGATATAATTATTTGTTTTTAAGATAATATTCAGTTTAAGAATTGCTTTAGTTCAATAATATTTTATATATTGGTGATACTGATATCATAATATCATCATAGGATAGACAAGTCATAGAATAAATTAGATCAAAGTGTCTATTGGTATGTACTTACCAATAGTAATTATTCAATGGTTTGTGGTAAACTAAATGTGTGCCCATGTTTCTTCTACTTAATCTAGTATAAAATTAACTTTATAGTATTAAACATGCCTTAACAATTATATTTTAAAAAGTCACCTTAAATAATTTTTAATATAAACATTATGGGCTGATAGTGATAATGATGTACTGGAAATTCTTTTTAGTTTAAATTAATATCTGAAAATAAATTACTCTTCATAAGTATCATATGAAAAATTATTTTTGAATAGGCACATTTTGACATGTATTATTTTGTTGTAGTACTATTTAGTAAACGTTCTATTTCTAAATTGAAAATGTCTCAAATTCAGCATGAAGTAATTACCAATACAGTATATATAATAAAAGTCAACAACATATATATAGTATAAATTGAGAAAAAGATTCACATGCTGCTATGAATAATATAAGTATAGGCAAGAAAAAGGAATGAAATATGAAAATTCGGAATTAATTACCATCTTCCAAACCTGAAACCGAAATATGCTTTAATAAACAAAATTTAAGATTACATGTACAATTCGCAGCGAACGAAAGAAAAGTTTTGGGCTTCGATACAAATAAATTTACGTAATAATTGTATAAATTTTGTTTTCAAAAATATCCCAACCCCTGTTATGCACAACAACATAGCATATAAAAGTGTGCACATATTCATCTATTCTTACATATTTGCTGTATGATCCTTTTCGGCCGCCGTATTACTTATACATACAGTAAAACTAGTAAACATCACTTGGTATCATGGTTTATCAACGAAGTAAGTTGCCGTTTTTCATCAAAACATTATCACAAATTGATGTATTTATCTCCACTGCAATTGCATCTATCACCCGCACTTCTCACCTAATGAAAACTCACCTACTAACTTCTTTATCGTACACACCAATATGGGGCCTAGCTCTGCCACCGTGCTTCAAAATGCAGCAAGATATCCAGGTACAACTTCACTCCTACATGACTTTGCTCCAATCATGAGCAATAAGGAGCAAAACTCAAGCATCGGGAAACTGATAATTGAGTTTTCATCTCTGACCAATCTTAGTCTGGACTCAACCCCTAAAAGGAAATGCTCATTATGCCTAAAAAAGAAATTGCTTCCAACATTAATCACCTGTGCTGCAGAGAATGTCACCTTCTATAGCTCATATCTCGTGCTCCAAACTCACAAGAGACGCTACCAAAGCTGCCATTAGAACCGGAAATTGGACTTGCCATAAAGGCACCAGAGCACCCTCCGCCTCGAAGCTAATGTCTGCGCGCAATTATTTCTTCCACAAGTAAAAAACTATGCATGCGAGCATACGAGAAGGACCTCAGGCTTCCGCATAATCATCTCCGTTTTAAAGCTTGCACCAACAACGTTCGACACCGCCTACAATGCAACAGCTGTCGTAACCTCTCCAAGAAATGCTCGTTTCAGCGCAGCTTGCGCTTTCACTTGCATGTTTTTCTTACTATATCTTACTATTACTCCATTTAACAAATAACATAATTAAATATTATAAAACACCCGCACTTATTGTAAATTTTTCAATAAAATATATTTTTTCACAATTGTGCTCAAATATCTTTAACATATCTCCAACTTATACTAACTGAAAACCAAATTATGTTAAATTCATGTTCTTGTAACTCATTTGTATAAAATCGGCCTTACTTTCATCTTCGTCTTCATATTTGATCTCATATATGTTATAGGGGAGGTGAAATTCATTTTATTTAAGAATAAATATTTAAATTCATTACATAATCAATTTCCACTCACCCTACTAAGGCATATATACGCATCAGTAACATTAAAAAGGTAGGTTGATGAAAACAACAGCTTTATCGATTTTAACACAGCAAATAGACGTATAATAAGCTCCATACAATAAACGATGAGAATTCTATGGTTACAATAATTACATCAAAACATTGGAAAACGTGGCTATACTCTACACCATACAGTGAATTATAATTATGAATTGTTGGATTTCCAAGGGAAAGTAAAAGCCGGTTTGCGCAGCAATGCTGCAGCCACTTCCATTTTACAATGTTTACCAACTCGTCTACTCTACGAATTGATGAGTATTTGTGAGTTGCCATTTTCACTTTTGCAATTATTCTGCTAGCTAGTGGTTGTGTTAACTGAAGTTTAATATGGCTTATCAACACAGCGAAACTACATAACTTAGCCCATTAAATACCAAGCTATGAAAGAATATGAACTTTTAATCAAAGTCAGCATGAATATAACACATAAGGGTTCAATATGAATATTTTCTACAAAAAAATCGTAAAAATACATTTTATACAGTAATACAGGCATGTCCTATTATTATAGGACGCTGGTATCAGCCTAGGTAAAATTTTGAAATGTTGATTAGTCTATTTATGGATGGCATGG